>JALIZH010016808.1:0-21109 GCA_030522465.1 Rhipicephalus appendiculatus
ACTAAGGGATTGAAGTACGCACTAGGGACAGGATATCGCTATCGCGTTCAACTCTTAAAGGCGAAGCTTAAGGGTCCCCCAATTGTTTTGGCTATCCATGAACACTGAAAGAATGAGCGCTAAAACTGACGAGCACTAAAAAAGAAGACCAGACACGGGACAGGCGCTACTAACAACCGTTTATTGTCGTCACACCCACCGAGTTAATAGATACATTCATGGCATTGCGCATGCGTGACATCGCATTGGAAACAGAGCGAAAAGCAAATATAATACACAAAACGAACATGCGATAGAACCTGCAGAATAAGAAGGTACAAGTCACCACTGCGCATGTCAATAGGAGCGCTGCAGAAATTCAAATTCGGAATCATACAAATATATCGAGGCCTCACTTCTAAATGAACCAACGTGTTTTTTGATGAAAAACGCTTCTAAAGCGAGCCAAGATTAAATGTGTTTGCTTCTGCCCAGTAGCCTAGTGCTTCGGAAAATCGGTTCGCACCCACATGCAGAAATATGCGCGACAAGATGCGGATACTTGTCCTCTTTCTTTTTTGCAATTAGTGCGTGCGCACTAAGTCGGTCATTGACACATCTTTCCGACTGGCCGATGTACATTTTCCCACAGGACATGGGACTGGAGCAGACAACTCCAACAGAGCATTCGACGAAGGGGTTTGCATGCCTGGTGTTGCATCCTCATTAGCTTTCAACGCAGATTCGAGGACAAGAGAGATGAAGAGGAAGGCCGGGAGGTTAACCAGGACAAAGCTTTCGCAGCTTATTGGGGGCTGAAAAACCAGAGGCACTTTATGCCTGTTCGCCACCTTTCTGGGACCGTGCGACAGGGTGTACACGTACGGCATGATCACTGGTCTCCCAGTCAAATTGGCCATATTGTCGACGCTACCTGCCGGGCAAGGTAGCGTCTTCTTCTTCGCAAAGTTCTGCAAATAAGTTAGAACTGTCGTCTACTGTGTCATGAACAGACTCCTTTAGGCAGGCTTCCTTTTGTTTCCAAAATAACAGCAGGACTTGCGACTCGTCAACTGCATACGAACAATGGCGACTTCGCTCAGTGAACTATGCTAGAACAATTATTCGAAATTTGTATTTAAATGCCCTTGCACGGGGAACAGGTGATTTGAATCTAATTGTACAAAAAGGTGTTCACATGCATCTTGGCTTAGCTTGCTCAGCATTAAGAATGGAAAATTTTGTTCAGCTGTGTACAACTGTCTCAATTCTAGTGACACAGCGTGGAAAGAATAGCACCTCTCTGCACAGGCCTGCCCGTCTTGTCGACAATGCCGAGATTTGTGACCGTTATCTGCCTCCTCGAAAGACAACTCACTGAAGGCAGTTTTCATGGTACGCGATGTCAGAACCAGCTCAGTATTATCTCAACAAACACATCGTTCGAAAAAAGGACCTAGTACAAGTGTTAATTTAATGATTTGAACTTCTCAGCAGCTTTTTTCATTATCACCACTCACAATGGCAATAATTCAAAATCACTCCGTTTTACCCCGCACTACTAGTATGCAGAAAAATGTGTAGCAAGTATCAAAGCTTCCCTTTGAAATTACTAGTGAAAAACATTGCAAGTTTACCATATGTGATTTTCCCACTGTGGTTTGATCTAAAATAATCTCTTGACTTCGCACAAGGTGACCCTTAAGTTGTTCAAACGAGTGGGTGCGTCTGCTATGACATCCAGCTTCCGCTCATCTCCGCAGGGGTGTGGGCAGGGTGGTCTGCCGTACTTCTTAACCTGGATGTCACAGAGCCGCCACATCGCTGTGTTTCCAGTTCCCATGTCGGTGATGACGGCAGAGGTTGTGATGCAAATTGACTCAGCACGCGTGATTACTTGAAAAAAAAAAGTCTTCGCTTCATGGGCATCATGGAACGGGAATTGGTAGAGGGCACCATGTTCAGACTGGAGCTATAGTGACAAGACCGTTCGCGGAATGGAAACATGCGCTGGATGCGTTCAGTGCCCACGAATGACTAAATAAACCCTTGTGGTGATAGATGCTTGTGGTAGCTGTACGGTGAGAGCGGAATCAGAGAAAGCGGTGTGACAGCCAGAGGAGCGTCACTGAATGCACGCCGAACTTTGGCTATGATCGCCTACTCGCGGCATATTCGAGTTATTGAACAACCCTAGCCGATCAGAGTGAAACGCAACGCGCGTCGTGTCTTCCCCGTTGGCCGGATGAGATTTTTCGCGGGGCGAGCTAGGAACGCGGAGTTACGACCACGCGAAGAACTCGCACGTCGCAGAGCGATTTTTGGTATGTACGGATGCTCTGAGCGAGGACGATGCCAGTGGTAGTAAGGTCGCCACCTGGCACTGTGCTAATGCGTCGACAAAATTGCACATTTCCTATTCTAAACGCGCCGAATGTGACGGACGCGTAGAAACGACGTTTTGAAGGAACTAATCGTGCATTTCAAGGTCATAATGCATTAATTCGCTTTAGCAAGAGCACTGTGAGAGGACAGTGGTAGATGTAAAGGGCTTATTTTTAAAGCCTACTGAGCATGTGACCGTGGCGCAGTGGATAGCATGCCCGGCAGTGTCGCTGGCCAAGAGATCATAGGTTCGACTCCCGTTGACAGAACTTTTTTCTTTGTCCTCTGATCATGCGTATTTTTTTCGACGTCATTTCCGTGACGGAAACACGTTACTCAAATCTTCGTAGACCCCAGCATGAAACACTTTCGTGTTAAAATATCGTGACTGTTAAGTGGCAGCTGATGATTCTTGTGAAGACACTTTCAGGCAGCGTTGTTTCAGTCATTGATCAGCTAGACTAAGGAAGACAACCACAAAACAATAAAAAGAGGAGGAGGTTAGCGCCCATTGTCGAAACAATGTTGCTTTGTGGGCGCCATGGTTTGCCGCAACGTAGCCATAAGGATCGTGGGCCGTTGGACCTAAGCACCCCTCCCGATATGAATGAAGAGTCCGCCCAAGCAAAAAAAATGAGCTCGGCAGAAAAGTGGGCCGACACCCGCTGAACACCTGCAGGGGCGTTATCTTAGAAGAAGACTTCCTGAGCTTGAGTGACGAGGAGCTCCTTGAGGGTTTCCAAGACCAAAATGTCATAAAGGTTCAAAGAATAACAATAACAGTTGGGAGTTGTTCGTTGTTCAAAGAACAACGAACAACTCCCAACTAAACACTCGGTGAATGGAAGACCGACCGTCACCAACAACGGTTTATCGAAGTTAGATTATGCCGACTTCGCATTGTACACACACACCTGACACACAACTTTTTACTCACAAAGGAAGAACAGCCAATATGTGAAAAATGCCAAGAACCGCTCACACTTATACACATTATAATCACATGCCCGGATGTTGAAACAGAAAGACAAAAATATTTCAGCATACTATACAAACAACACATACATTTACACCCTGCTCTGCTGTTAGGAGATGACTCTCTAGTACCCCTGCCTGATGTGCTAAACTTTCTAAAAAAATGTGTTTTTTTAAATAAGCTTTAGAACTTCATTATCTCACCACCCTCTTCTTAACACCTTGTGTCTGGCGCAGCATAGCCTCAGCTGCTTTTGCGCCATAAAACACCAAATTAACTAACTAACTAACTTTCGGAACAAGCACTCTCCGCAGCTCTCTAGACGCAGTATATCTCAAGATTAACGTGAGACCATACATACCGCACCCGAGGCGCTGCTTCAAATGACAAAGGTTCGGCCATGCATCACAATCATGTAGATGCAAAGAGGCACGCGCCAAGTGCAGCGCCAATGGCCACTCGGCTGACACGTGTCAGGAATCTCCCTGCTGTGTGAACTGCAAAGGCGACCATCCGGCCTACTCTAGAACATGTCCTAAGTGGAAGACAGAAAAAGAAATCATTTCCCCAAAAGTAAAAGGAAACATCACATTTCATGAATCAAGGAAGCGACTCTCATACCTTGATCACACCAGTTTTGCCGAGGTGGCGCGACGGGGGGGCAGCGTCACAAACGTCTCGGCAATCTACCGCGGTCACCACCAGTGGCGCGGTAGTCACTATGCCCAGCTGGTGGCAGCTGCTGCTGCTCTGCCATCAACTTCGAAGACAGGTCCTCAGACTTTGGTTCCACAGGTCCCAAAGCTGATCCGAACTCCAAGGCAGGAGACGAAAGTCTCGGTGCCCGGTCCTCGATATTCCAGCGCCTCAGAGAAGGCTATGGAGATCGATGGGCGAACACCAGCGTCCTCGACGCCCAAAGATCAGCGCTCTGTGGAGCGCAGTAAGAAGGGAAAACATCCCATAACTGCTCCGCCAAAGGGTAACCTGAACGGTTACCTCCCTTGTACACATACTTAGATATCCTTAACACGTGCATCTGAACACAGAACCCATACATTTTCTTCAATATGTCCACACAAATACTACAGTGGAATGCCTGGGGCCTACTTCATAACCTAGATGATATCAAAGATTTACTAAATGATTATCAGCCAAGAGTGTTCTGTGTTCAAGAAACACATTTAAAGTCAACACACAAGGATTTCTTAAATCAATACGTGGTTTTTCGCAAAGATCGAAATAGTGGTAGTTCTTCATCAGGAGGTGTGGCAATCATTGCGCAGAAGTCCGTTGCATGTCAGCACATTGCGCTACTAAGCTCTCTGGAGGTTGTGGCTGTTCGGGCCATTCTATTCAACCATTTGGTCAGTATTTGCTCCATCTACATTCCCCCCGACGAACCGTTCGACAAAATAGAGTTTGAAAAGCTGATGGATTAGCTTCCAGAGCCTTATGTTATAATTGGAGATTTTAATGCTCACAGTGCGTTATGGGGCGACACTAAATGTGATGCGAGAGGTCGCGCCATAGAAAATTTTCTTCTCTCGACCGGAGCCTGTCTGTACAACAAGACAGAGGAAACATACTACAGTACCACAAACAATGCATATTCATGCATAGATTTAGCCATTGGGTCAACGTCACTTCTACCTTACCTAGAATGGAAAGTTATTATTAATCCATATGGGAGTGACCATTTTCCGACTCTTTTACAAACAAGACAACAGACCAGCTTACCCCAAAAAATGGAACTTTCATGGTGCAAACTGGGTTAAATTTAAGGAGCTATGTACACTACGCCTGGAAGAGGTAGACCATCTAGACGTAGAAGAGATGGCTAGCTATGTCTCCGAATATATCCTCAACTGTGCTAAAAAATGCATTCCTCAATTTAGCGCTAATAGGGTCAATGCAAGGCCGTGATGGAATAATGAGTGTGAAATTGCTTAAAAAACGCCAAAGCAAAGCATGGAGCATTTTTTCTCGCTACCCAAGAGTAGAAAACTTGATAAACTTCAAAAGCTGCAAAGCTAATGGCCGGGGTATCCGCCGTATAGCCAAACGGGAAAGTTGGGCACGGTACATATCCGCAATAAACACTTCCACAGATGCTAGCAAGGTATATAATTGGGTTCATAAACTTAAAGGAGAACGCCCAAATCCCTTCCCTATGGTGAATGGTGGTGGTGATACAATGGAAAAACAAGCAAACACCCTTGGCGAACACTTCAAGAAAATATCAAGCTCTGAATATTATACCGCTAAGTTCTTACGGCACAAATGCATAGCTGAAAATGTACCTCTGCGTCCGAACAAGCCTCTATCAGATGGATACAATCAACCACTATCACTCCATGAAATGAAGCTTGCCCCTTGGTTCTTCTGGAAGTTCAGCCCCTGGTGCTGGCACGATTACCTACGAAATGATTCAAAATCTCCCCGACGAAACCCTAAACTGCTTTTTAGGTCTTTACAACAAGATGTTCGCTTTTGGCAAGATACCCTCTGCTTGGAAAGAGGCAATAGTCCTACCAATCCTTAAACAGGGCAAAGATCCTTCCTCGGTGAATAGTTACAGGCATATTGCACTCACAAGCTGCTTACTCAAAGTGTTTGAAAAAATGATTAACCGCCGTTTAGTCTATTATTTAGAATATAACGGTATATTGGACCCTTGCCAATGTGGCTTCCGAAGAGCTAGGTCCACAACTGATAATCTTGTCCTCCTCGAGTCGTATATACGCGACGCATTTGTACATAAGCAACACTGTCTGTCTGTTTTCTTTGATCTTGAGAAGGCGTATGATACTGCCTGGTGATACGGAATCCTGCAAGACTTATCGTTCTTCGGAATATGCGGCAGGTTGATTGCCATCTAAAGAGATTACCTATCTGAAAGAAAATTTCGTGTAAGAATAGGTAGTGTATTATCGCGGACATTTCAAGAAAATGGAGTACCGCAAGGAGGAGTATTAAGCTGCACACTCTTTATAGTGAAAACGAACTCTCTTGGTTCTGTTATTCCACCTGCGATATCATATTCAGTCTATGTGGATGACATCCAAATCAGTTTTAAATCGTGTAACCTGAGTATATGCGAACGCCAGATACAGCTAGGTGTTAACCGCCTTGCGAAATGGGCTGACGAAAATGGTTTTAAGTTTAACACTGACAAGACTACTTGTGTACTGTTCTCCAGACAAAGAGGTATACACCCTGACCCTTGCATACTAATGAATGGACAAAGCTTAATCACTGCAAAAGAACACAAATTCCTTGGTGTAGTTTTTGATTCTAAGCTCACTTTCATCCAGCACATAAAACAGTTGAAGCTAAAATGCCTTCAGACCATGAACATTTTAAAGATTTTATCTCATCAATCGTGGGGCACAGACAGGTATTGTCTCATATCTCTATTTAGAAGCCTGGTTCTGTCGCGCATCGATTATGGTTGCATAGTATACCAGTCAGCTTCAAAGACAGCACTCAAAGTATTGGACCCTGTATACCAATTAGGTATACGCCTGGCACTTGGAGCATTCCGTACCAGCCCTGTACAAAGTCTTTATGCAGAGTCGGATCAGTGGCCGCTGGACTATCAGCGCACATACCTAGGAGTCACCTATGCAATCAGAACCATGTCTCTGAAGCAGCACCCACGCAAAGCACTTCTGAATGATGTCTCCACAACTCAGCTGTACATAAACCGTCTTCCTATCGCACCACCGTTTCCGTTGGCAACAAAACCAGTCGTTGAAAAACTTGGAATTTGTTTCGCCGATGTACAGGAAAGTGACCACGCTGAAATCGTTCCTCCCTGGCAGCATTGTCCGGTCGCTTGTGACTGGTCCTTTAAAGACCTCAAAAGGAAAACCTGCCCCAATGCGCTCATTGAACAACATTTCTTGGCCGTTGAGCACAAATATCGTTCAGCCGCATTCTTCTATGATGGCTCAAAGTCCCAAACATCGGTATCCTGTGCAGCCTACGGCCAAAACTTCTCCGATACCAAAACCTTGCACATTCATACCAGCATTTTCACGGCTGAAGCGTATGGTATCCTAGGAGCTTATTATTCAGCACATTGTGCAACACAAAATACAAAAGTCTGTAGTGTACACAGACTCTCTTAGCGTTGTTACTGCCCTGTCTTGTGGCAAGTACAGCAAAAAATCCTGTCTTTAACAAGCTTCTCAATCAGATCCATGCAGCTTATAACCTAAAGCTTTCTGTTGTTCTATGCTGGGTGCCAGGTCATTCTGAGATCGCGGGCAATGAAATAGTAGACAAGAATGCCCGAAAAGCTGCAAGTCGGCACACTATAGACATAAGCGCTCTTCCGGGTGTGGATTTAAAACCTATTGTACGTAGAGGGCTACGCAGCCACTGGCAGGCTGAATGGGACAAACAAGTCGACAACAAGCTCCATTTATTAAAACCTCTACTAAGAAAAGTTATCCCACAAAAACTCAATAGATTCAAGGAAGTGACCATAGCACGGCTCAGGATAGGCCACACTTATGCCACACATAAACACCTTCTCACAGGCACTGATCCACCGACATATATACACTGTGGAGAAAATCTAACCGTTTTACATGTCCTGATTGAATGCCCCGGACTTCACCAACAGCGACTGACTCATTTTAGGGAGCTCTACCGGTATCGTATTCCACCTCATCGCGCGCTATTTTTATCAATCGATTCAATGTTTAACCTTAAGAGACTTTTTAGTTATCTTGCCAAAGTTAATTTTTTTAGCAATGGTATCATTCCATCCTAGTCGCCAGGCTGGGCGTCACGTGTGAGGTACCGCCTGTTGCCAAAAAGTATGTCTGAGCCTTCACAGTTCTTGATCAAGCAAGGACTGGGCAGTGAGGGTTTCGGACCTTGCCGGCTTATTTACCATGATACTGCTGTCAAACAATTGAAGGCCTTTTAACAGAGTGGAACTCATTTTAGACGCACTGTACTTTTATACATTTCGTAGATATGCCCTGCAAAGCATTTATTTAAATTATTTTAAGACTTATAACCTGAAAAGATAGAATACTTGGACTGGCGCTCTTTGGCCTCAGATGCCCTTGCACCAATAAAGTTTAATGTACAATACATTATATTACTGGTGCTTTAAACTTCTCGGAGCTACTGGTGCATGTGGAGTAGCTGCAGATGCATTAAAATGATGTAAGTTGCTGTACATAAACCCATGTGCAGTATGGCTACCTACCAAGTGGACGTTCTTGGCTTGAAACATTGGTGTTTCACTTTGCTCTGTGTGGCTGTTGGCAGTTGGTGCAACGCGTTGCAGCAAGCTAAATGATGTCCCTGCGCAGAGGATCAGTATGACTTGCATATTCAAAAATGCCAGGTCATGGCTTACCGGCATTCGCAACATGGTCATGGTGGGAGTACGGTCTCAGCTCACTGTACTGGATACTTTGTCCTGGATGAATATCAGGACATGCCTGAAGATCTGCACAAGTACAACAGTTTGAAGGAATACAAAAAGAAAAAACTCGCAGTGTCCCTAATGCATCCACCTAAGACGACTTGAAGGCGAAAGCTGTCTTTTTTCCCTTATAATTCCACGTATTTATCCCCAGACCCAAAGCCGCCTTTTCGAAAGCTTTTTGCCCCTAACGTGGTTTTGAACTACCTCCTGGATTGAAGCCATTGCGAGCCTTGTGCACCTTAGCTGGATTTGCAATGCCTCTGTTAGTATTATATTGACTGGTTAGTATTATATTTACATAAGGCCTCTCGTGTGCTCATACATAATCATAGGACTCCTTTATAGGCCAATATAAAGTTCTACAGGTATTTCTGCTAGTGGTTGTACTTATCAAATATACAGCATACATGACCACACTCACCTAATGGCACTGGGATCGCACTAGTTCATCATAGGCCTTTGTGCTACAGGAGCAACTGCAATGGCAGAACAGGTGAACACAATAACATTGGACAAAAAAATGTAAACTTATGGCTCACTTTGTTCTTCAGATTGGCCTTCATGGTAATCCTCTGCAAGTTGTGATAAAAACTGTTTACTCCTGCTACCAAGAAATCTGCAACTCAGAAAACCAAATTCTTACGCATGTGATATTGCTTTGGTAGGCTTATGATTTTTGCAGAAAGTAATCGCAGTGTCGTCACATATATATAGCTACAATACATATACACCTAATTTGGAAGTAGATTATCTGTGCACTGTGCCTTTCTCCTCTTCCAAAATAATCTGTACAAAGTAAATTTATGGATTTTGATCATGTAGAGAAACAGCTTGTCTAACTTCACTGCCTTCAATGTCTACAGCTGAGCAGACCAACTTTGGTGGCAGCATCTGTTAGCTTATTTTCCAAAACAATTCAGTATTTGGGTGACATAAAGTCGAACCTTACTTTCTGCCACTGTGCTATCTTCCTCTGCTGAGCTCTCGTCAGAAGTATATAAAAGTCTCTTTTCTTTTATGCCTTGTACGCGTTTCAACTTCCGAAGCTTCTGTGTCCAAATCCGACGTGTTTTCGGCTGCAGGCAATACCTCTTGAGCTCTCATTAATGAACCTGCAGTAGGCATAGAAAGCACATTACGACTGCTGTGT
Organism: Rhipicephalus appendiculatus; assembly: GCA_030522465.1. Classification (NCBI taxonomy): domain Eukaryota; kingdom Metazoa; phylum Arthropoda; class Arachnida; order Ixodida; family Ixodidae; genus Rhipicephalus; species Rhipicephalus appendiculatus. The sequence goes on from JALIZH010016808.1 coordinate 9,949, forward strand.
GAAAATGTCGTTTATTAGAGCAAGAAGTTTTATTAAAACATCAATGCCTTGTACGAAAATAGCTTTCAGCAAATAGTGTTTATTTGAATTAGCTCCAGAAAAAATTCTTGAGCCGCATGCAGTGAACTGTGCAAGAATAAAAAGTGGAATGACAACTGATAAAACAATGCATGTTCACAATACAGCAGGACTATTAAACAAGAGGAGATATGTTAGCTCACGTTTTGTGGCTAAAATGCGAGCAGCATATTTCATCCAGGAAGCGCCTACAGGCACTCTTTTTTGCAGCATTTTTGTGAGCTCCAGTTTGCTGTCACATGGCGGCCAAAAGCACCACGTCATGTTACTGTCTCTCGTCACCCATTTGTCGGGTACAACATGTATGCTCAAATTTTCAAATTCAACCACATAATATCACATGATACCTGAAAGTTTGTTTCCATAAAAAGACAGAAGAAAAATACATGCATCATCTGATCAGTTTCAGCAGAACATATCAGTGCATTTCACACAAACACACACACACACACACACACACACACGCACGCACGCACACACAGACACACACACACACACACAACTAAAAGGGTGGGCAGATTATGCACACGTGAACTATTGGTACGAGTTATATTCAACAGAATATTGGTACGAATCAGAATATTGGTATATGGATATTGGTACGAGTCATATTCAAGAAAATTATCCTAAAAACCAAATGCGGACATAGCAAATTAGACACACACAACTAAAAGGGTGGTCAAATTATGCACACGTTACCTAGAATAGTGGTACGAGTCATATTCGATAAAAGTATACTAAAAACTAAATGTGGACATAGAAAATGTGACAGGACATGATAGGTCGTGTCTGATGTGTTCTATGGTCTCATCTAGTTTTCACTGTAAATAATTTAATAGGTCCCCTGTACGATGTCAGGTGTAAACATATACAGATCTACTGAAATCTTTTATAGTTGCTGAAGAACTTTGAATTCATTGCTTCCGTGCAGAGTTGTTCATGCTGTGTTGTTTTCTAACTGGGCCCCCACATGTACAGGTCATTTGGTTCAAAAGAGCAAAAGTAGCGTAATGATGACGCTTATTTCATCAGTGTTTTGTTATTCGTTCATACATTCATGTCACTTTGGGGCTGTGTCATAATACAACCTGCTGCATTTCTCAATGTTTCTGCACATAAAAGATCACTACACATCTTGGAATGTCTATTTCTCTATAATGGTTAGACAACGAAAGCGGGACTGCAACTACGAGCAAGATGTAATGCAGCTTTTTTAGTTATATTTCTTCTACGGAATATTGGGTTCTGTACCCCCTTTCACAAAAACAGAAGAAAAATATCCCTGGGGGTAGCAAAACTAACATGTCTTTATTAAACTAAGCTAGAAAAGTTATGCAGGATTCAGTTTACAGAAGATGGAAAAGTGGCACAAAAACATTCTTAGCTTTGTATGGCAGCAGCTGCCCTTTAGAAACGAAGTCCGAGTATAAAAATACATCAAAGGAGCTGCTACACAATGAGACAATAAATACTGACAGCATAGATGACTGGCAAGGTTTCGTATACAGGTCCCCAATAATTTTGCATTGTTTTCCTACAATCAAAATTTGTGATTCTGACTGAAGAAAGTTGTGTATAAGCACCACACGATTATTCGTCATCAAAACACAGTTGTCTGGCCTTTTTGTTGTTAGTAGGCTGCTGTTCCACATAGCTTTCCGAAACTGCCTGCAGTGCACATATGAAAGAGCAGGGCCAGCAACATGACAGGTTGAGTGTATGATGCCAGTCTTGTTGATCATAGCTCGTGGACGAGATCGAAATTGAGCTAGCCAGCTCTTCGTTGATCTTGTTGTGTATTTGCTCAAGTGCTTTGTTTCCTGATATTACCCACAGTATCAAGTTTTTAGGTAATTTTCAAAAGGGAAACAACTGAAGTTATCCAAGCAGCCAAGCCTGCGACAGTCCTCCACCAGATGAGTCAGGCAATGAACATTGTACACAAGTGACTCCTTACCATAAAGTCTGCTGCATTGTTGCACAGAGTACCGAAGCAGCTGGTTTGCATAATCCAGACATCCCACCATTTTTGGGCACTGTACAAAGTATAGCGACTGCAATGTGCAAGGAGATCAAGTGTTCATATAGTGCGGGAGAATGCCCTTGAGGGCGATTGGGCCGCCATATAGCAACAGGAAACGGAACTCGGTAGCTTTCCATCTTTCATAATGTTCATTTTCCCGACACTTTCTTGGAATGTCCTTGGGCACATGGTTGCGAAACTTGAGAAGTGTTTGGGACACTCGTTTGATGCATTGCTGTGTGAGTCTCACTTTTAGTGGGCCTCTCACCCAGTATCCTACCAATTTGCGAACCACACCAAGGCAAAATACATGCATATAATCTAATGGAAAGGCTGAGACCATAGGTAGACCAAGTGCAGTAAAAGGAGAAACACCTCTGTGGTGCTCAGGCTGACTTGTGGACCTGAATGAATCATCAGTTCGAAGAGCACTGGTCATGGTCTAGCCATAGTAACCAGAAAAAGATTTTGTTGCTTTGACAAAGGCCTTTGCTGGTGCATCCCAAAGTACAGCTTTGACATCAATCCTGCATATTCTGCCTCTGTGAAAAAAAGCCACTAGTTACCATATGTCTCAGCTCTTGGATAAAGTGCTTGAGATAGTCATCTAGCGAAGATGGCTTTGACATTCCGTGATGAATACCAACAGCAAATACTTTGTCAATGCTTCTACTATTGGGATGATGAACTTGAGCCAGCAAAGGCCACAACTGTTGCAGGCTGCTCTTAAATAGAGGGAGCCCATCAATATTGAAAGATAATGCTACACTATGAAAATTAGTGAGGCAAGGACCCCACGTATCAAGAGCATGTGACAAGCCATTTTTTAGACCGATGTGTACATAGTGTCCTTTTGATATTGGCACAACTGAAACATTTCTTGGAGTATGCAGTAGGGTGTGATAGCTTTTGGGGAGCTCTGGAAAATGTGGTTTGAGAATTGCAAGCAGTGTGTCTACAGCAATTTTAGAGATTCGATGCTGAACAGCCCGCGCCTGTAGCTGCGACTTCACTGACACTGGATCAAACTGAACAATGTGATGTTCAGGGGTGCGTTGATGCTCGTCACTAGAACTAGCAAATGGCGCAAATGCATTGTGTATTGGAGAGCTCAGGAGGTCACTGTCTGAGCTTAAGTTGTCTGGCTTTACTTCATTAATGTGCTCACTAATTGCTGCAGAAATATTATCCTCGAGTGAGGAAAAGTAATTAGCACCAATTGCATTGTCAGCTTTTAAGCCCGGCTCTGCACTCTCTTCAACCTCACGTGACCACTGTTGACTTTAAAATCTGAGTTGTCTAAGATTACGGCGATGCTTCGCTCTCAAAAGTTTATCCATATTTTTTTACCTGTACTCAGCTTTTTCTGGATGTCCTGGCATTGCTGAAAAAAGAACTCAGAAAAAATAATCAACAAGGAACCTTTCGACACTCAACCATATAGAATACAACGTGCAGGCCCTGATTAGGCAAACATCAAATGAAAGGAATGGACAATGAAATACATAGTTACACATGCCAAGCTACAGTCATTTTGTAAGTGACTGTTTGTTTTATCAGGCTTTCTTGAACATGCCAACTGGACAGAGTGCAACTGGCCTCTGATCATGTGCAACACCCATTGTTGCATGCCTGTAAAAGGAATGCACCTTCGTTATAAATTATATTGTATACGTTTGCATATGATAAGCATTGTACGAAATTAGAGGCTAGGTGCGCTCTACCAGAATGCGCAACACACCGCGCATTGTGTCTATGCAGTAAGCTTATAGAACACGGAACCAGAAGTTGCTTACACACCACAGGATCACTGTTAATAAGGTGCCCTGAAACTGTCTAATGAGCGCTAAATGACAACGATCGAGTTCATGTCTCGGCAAACTTTTTAAGCAATGAGTGTGTAAATATGGCATCAGTATCTATCAACTAAAATATTTCGATTCCTGCGTGATTCTTGAAAACTATTACCCCTCCAATGTAGTTTTGGAATACTTCTGTTAAGCCTAACTTTTTGGAAGCGGCATAGGCGTGCGCAGGGTTCCCCTTCAAGGGGGGCGAAGGCTCGTCGCAGCGCCCTCCTTCCCTATTAGGTCAATGTATGGGGGCAGATTTTGCGCCCCCCCCTTCTTAGGTGACTAGGGGGGGGGGGGCGGCTACCCCCCTCTGCCCCCCCCTCGTGCGCACAACTATGAGAAGCGGTTAAATAAATCCTACGGTGCTGAGTGACTCTCGACAGGCGGTGCGAAACTTCTCGAAAGACCAAATCTGTAGAGAAGCCGAGCGCGTATTGCGTACGGCCAAACTACAAGACAGAAAAGTGAGAATTAAGTGGTTCGCACGCGGGCGACGCGTCGGAACGCAACGGCGACCACAACGAGACGGCACATGCAGCGGCGCGAGCGCTAACTAACCGCGCCCCCTGCGACAGACCGTCCGACGTGGTTCGGAGCCAAGGACCGCATGACGGACTATAACGACATAACGAAGGCCTACCGCCTGGCTCGCAGGACTTTCCCACTCCCGCACAAGCGGTTGAGTCGTGCGGAGGCGGTACTGCTGAGACAGCTCCAGACCGGATCGCTTCCGAGCCCGGCACTCATGCATCGCATGTACTCCGAGACATACCCGAGGGACTGCATCAAACACCCAGAGGAAGCAAGATCAAGAACGATCCCGTCGCGGCTCGAGGCGGCCGCGAAGAGCTACGACGAGCACGAACAGCTCTGGGCCGTCCAGCAGGTCCTCGGAGCGCTCGAAAGGCAGGGACTCAGCGAGCCGGCAACGGCGAGCGGAGACCCGCGCCGAGTAACGGCAACCCCGAAGACGACGTAGGCCCCGTCAGGGACGCGCGAGTGCCCAACTGCAGGCACAAATAAAGTTTTATCCAATCCAATCCAATGTACAACACTAAATGTGATGCACGCAAAAGCCCTCATTGCCGTCTAATGCAAACCGGTGCAACAGAATCTGCCAAAATTGCAAAGTTGCGCAGTGATTGTGTAAGCACGCCGTCCCTGTCCCTGTCAGAAAAAAAATTTATTTTTTGAACGTGCATTAGTGGTTGGTGCGCATATATTGTATAAAAGGTTATGATAAGACAATATCACATCTCTGCTTGCCTCCTGTAAAAATCAGAATGACAAAAAAAAAGTACCTCTCTGCGCATGACATCTGCCTGTAGCGTTTGAGCATCACCACTGTATTTATTCGTGCTTCGGTTGAAATAAGCCACTTTTTTTTAAAGTTAGTGCGCGTGTTGTGTCCTCCCTTCTCGTCCTTGTGTCATTTTACACAAAATTTTTCCTTATTTTGAGAAGACGTAATCGCGAAAAGCCAAGTGAAACCTACAGTGATGTTGTTGGGTATGGTTGCGCAGAAGCTTGTGCTGTCCTCATGCCCATCAACAGCACTGGGAACATGCCTTGATGCTTCAGAAATTCAGAGAATGACAAAAATGGTTACGTTTGTACCAAGGCATTCAAAGATTGATCTATTCCAAGCGAGTTGAAATAACTGTTTATGCAACTAAAAATGTACTGAAACTTTTGCTCATACTTATAGGAAAGAACAGATTTCAACACGCCTGAGTGCTGGCCAAGGTGGTGCATGGCAGTTTAAAATTTCAGTTCCAGAAACTGTGCTAAAAAGAACCAGCAACGCTAGCTATTTGGCTAGCATCGTCTTCATCAGCTCATTTTGTGTCCACTACGTGATGATGGCCAACGAAATAATATCGTGTCTGCACAAGCTGTTTTCCACTTTATGCCTGCATATTTTTTTATTTCTTTGCCAGTGTAATCCTCTGTTATCCTCGGCTACATTTCTAATCTCTCGCTACCCATTTCACCGCTCTCACAGATGAGCGGTTATCTGCCCAATGTGTTCAAAACTCACCCAAGTCCACCTTTTCTTCCCACTCACTCAAGATCACCGACCTCTCTTTGTGTTCTGATTCATTCTGCTGTCTTTCTTTGTCATGTTATGTCTGTAACTGTCCACTCCATCACTGGTTGCGTGGTTCCTAACTTCTCGGGTTCCTTTGTTGCTCTCCGTATGTCAGTGCTAGCTGGGCACTTTGGTTGTAGATTATCTTTAGTGGCACCAAAGTTCCCCTAAATGAGATGCACATTTGACATTACAAGTCACACTGCTCCTGTAATGCTGAGGCCCAAGGCAGCACACAATACTTTAACGCACTGTATGTGTATAACAGCAATGTGTCTCTGGGTGGCCATGGGAAGGACTTACTGCAACAGGGTGGCAAAGCATTAAAGAAAAAATCTATGGAGATGTGGTATGATCTTTCATTGTGAAATGGTGAAAAAATAAATATAAATGGTATGCTACACTTGGAGCCTAGAAAAATGAAAGAATACATAACATCAAGCTGTACATTCATGGAAGACAAAAAAAATACAAATAAGTACACACAACCAGGCGCCACATAGAAATAAAATTGCACATATGCAGTGTACTGCCCGTCTGTGCCCCCCCCCTTATCGTGCATCAGCCCCATGTAACTAAAGGCTAGCGCAATATCCCCACTGCCAAAGACACACCTTCTGCCACTCGCCCTACCCGGTCTGTGAAAGAAGTTAAAGGTTGCATTTCAGCACCTTCGTTGTCATCCCTCCTTGCAAAGGAATCTAGTTGATGCCAAACCGCCCGAAAATAACCGCTTCTTCTTTCGCTGGAGCCTTTTGAAAGCTGCAATTAGCTAACCTAACCAGGCAAGCAATTCTGTCAATATGTCTAGCTGCAAAAGAAAAAAGAGGTAGTTCATTTCACTCACACGATGCCCCCGAATGAGTTAATACATACAAGTAAGAAAGTAATGTTGCTTATGCATATTCCCACTTATATTATGCCAATTGGAACACTTTCGTGCGCAGGTGACAGTGCGTACCCGCTGCAGCCTTGGCTGCTCACGCCCATCCCCGGAGCGCACCAAGCGGGATCCCCTGCGGCCCAGTTCAATCACGCCCACTCCTCACTACTGTGTGTTCTGGAACGGTGCTTTGGAGTCCTCAAGGCCCGCTTTCAGTGCCTGCAGAGGTAAAGGGCACTGTGCTATGGCCCACTCTTCACATCGAAGATCGTCGCAGCTTGCGCGGTGCTTCGCAACCTTTGTGTCCGGCAGCAGCTGCCAGAGCCAGACGACATCCCTGGCGCCGAGGAACGTGACGATCCGGACTTTAACGACGATGGTGACGACGATGTGGCGGCAGGTGGCATGTACCAGGCTGGTGCGCAAAGGCGGGATCTCCTGCGGTGTTTTGCGGCTCGGCAGGACAGCACGTGATCGGTGCCACTACCCCTGTGAGATGTGCACAAAAATGAGACACAAGCGATTTTTTTTCTCATGGCAAAGTAGCCACGTGCATTGTGTTCGATCATAAGCCTATGACAATCACTTATGTTTGTTCTTACAGCATTTGTATTCTGATGAAACATTCCTCGTTTTCGTTCATTGTTAATAATAATAGCTTACGTTAAACACCCTAAAGTCATGATAATTATATGAGAGATGCCGTAGTGGAGGGCTCCGGAAAAGTTTCGGCCACCTGGTGTTCTTTGACGTGCACCCAAATCTGAATACACGGGCCTCAAACATAATCGTTTCTATAAGAAAATGCAGCCGCCGCAGCCAAGAATCAATCCTGGATGCCTGTTCATCCATTGAGAGCATGCTTATTGTATGCAAAGGTGTGCACAGTTACCACAGTGATTCATACTAGGGCTAGTTTGAGACTGTAACTCTGGAAACAGCCCTTGTTATTATGCAGCAGTGTACGCAACCTTGAATAGTACCGCAGAGCATCGCTTTAACCTCTATTCACACTGGGAACAGAGTAGACGACATTTCACGTCATGTAATGACTGTACGTGCTGTTTGCACAAATAGGTGTTGCTGACTTTTTCCCCCTTTTGTGTGTGCCTTTTTATGTGCAGCACCAGCCACGTGCATCTGTGCATTATTTAAGTTACCATCAAGAGAAAATGAAAGCAGCTCAAAATTCATTTGCCTTATGAGTCGCCTTGCGTCCGCCGCAGCTGCTGCCCACCTCCAAATGCATCGCGGAGCACCCGGGCGATCTCTGCCAGGGCGTCTGCCTGCCGGCGCTGTGCAGCTTCAATCTGAAAAGATGACCAGTTTTGTGAAGTGCCTTGATGTAGAGTTACTTATGAATGCACCCCACCACCGGCTTGTGTAACCAACTAGCAGGCATCACAGTGATCATGGTCTGATCAAGTCGCATGAATGAGTAGGACAAGAGCCTTGCTCTTCTTTTCTGCACCTAGTCGAAAGAGGTGTTCGCTTATTTAATTTAAAATGCGTAAGCTCTAGTGCACCCCATTATTTACCGCTTCAAACTTATCCATGGCCACCATAGCCCTGTCTTGCGGTTTTTCATTTACCACCATTGCTATTTACGCTGCTTTAACTGGCCAAGGACGCATACTATCTAGATCAACAAAATTTTCAGTGGCATTCGGGCGGTTGCTGCGATGGTGTTACACTAAGGTTGGTTTTGAAACTGTGATGTTCGACAGGCTAGGACCTGAAAATGCACATCTTTCAGTATCTTCCATGCACTGCTTGAATTTCCTAATAGCACACGAACTTTTGTGCATTAAGCGGGGAAATATCTAGTTCATTCATTACCGCAGAGAGATGCTGCCGCACTGCCTCCCACTGGTGGGCATTTTGCAGCAGCATCTGCTCTTGAAGTGCCAGCAGGCGCCTCTGGTCTTCTGCCAGTTCGGCAGCAGCTGCGTGCATGCGCCGAAGTGGCGTTTGTCGGCCCGGGTGCAGTGGTGGTGGGCGCCGTGGCCGCATGGCTGCACACAATACATGATGCCTTCAGATTAAGAAATCCGATACCTGACACATTCAGCCTAACATATCAGAGTACTTACTGCTTGTTGTTACAATTTGCCTTAATTATATCGTCTCTTGCCAGTGTTAGGCAAGACCTGCTTAAAGGTGGGTAACATGAGCACTGTTAACAAGGACATACCACTTGGCACCTTCATAATTTTTTTTAGCTTTGTCGTTCAGTTGAATAACGCCTGACAATATGCTGTTCGGTAATTACTGTTCATTTTTTATGCAGCTTTTTTTGTTGATAGAACCTTGATTTTGTGACACTTTGACATGTTGAGTAACTGCGTATACTTTCCCTCAACTGTTGTGAATGCACGACAAAGCGGATGAGGCACGAAATAGTGGCATCACCCAGAGTGCTTGTTGTGCGGCTAGCATGGGTCTTTGCTATGAGTGGTCATTGCCCTTTAAGACTGATGTGGTGCATTGCTTAAGTTAATCAGTCTGTTATGCACATAAGCATGTTGTCTCATGTTATGCGAATGTTCTCATTAGCACTATCACTAAAATTTCTCTGAAAAAGTAATGTCATCACCCGATAGTAATGACTTGTTCTTTCCTGATGTTTGCCTCAATGTTGTAATGTTTTTCTTAATAACCTAAATGTGCCGTATTTTATGTTAGGCTCTGTTTAACATTGCAACATTCCACTCTAGCCTTTAATATTTCATGTCTTAGGATGTTTGTTCGCGAAATATTTATTGAGTGGTACGTACAATGCAAACAAGCTTGTAGAAGAATGTGTGTTAACTATAGGTTGTGACGGTTACACACTTCAAAGAGCACCGTACATTAGCGTAAACAGTGAATGAAAATTTTAGCTTGCACTGCAACGTTTGTTGAGTTGAACAATCAAACACAAGTTTGGATTTGTGTAATTGTGAGTGACATATCTCCTGCCTAATTATTGCTAATAAGCAGAAGCCCTGCTGTGAACAGTAATGCGTAGCAGGGTGCAAAATTTTTATGAGCACCAATCAAACTCAAGGATAGCGTGATTCATACCATTTGTTGTCATGCAAAGTTCACAAATCATGCAGTAAGGGGAAAAGTTAACTGTACTGAATGCGTGCTGCTGCTGGTCACTGCACGTTGACCACATGTTGACAAATGTTCACATGCCCCTCTGTCCTGTATTTAATGTGTGTGCTTTTCTCGGATGTCCTGTAAAAACATCCAACACTGCTTATTCCAGTGGGGACAGATGAGGTGCATGTATTGTTTACATTAATTGATTATTGCCACTGCATTGCCGTACTGAAAAAACGTAAAATGCAAAGGAATCGAGCCTTCCTTGAAACATGCATCGCTTTTATACAGTGGTACAAGCAAACAGAGAAGTAAAAGCACAAGGATAAGTGCTGTGGCTGTTTTGTCTTGTCTAATTTTAGTGCGGCTTACAAATTTCAAATATGTTGTCCATCAGTAATTTGCTCTGTTTTTCTGTGTGCTCAGGTTTTGTGTGTGCTTATGGCAGTGTTGCTTATTGTCGAGCATCACAAACCTGGTTGTGCTGAGCCTAGGTAGTCATGGTCAGCAAGATGGGGGGGGGGGGCATGTGAAGGGCGCTGTGAGGTGGCGGGGTGCTGTGAGGTGGCGGGGGCACTCTGACAGAAGACAGTGCAAATGACAACAAACTTATGGGTGTGTTGCATGCTTGGGTGAAATGTCCATGTAATGCAACTTTTGGCACATCATTAGTGAGCGGCGTGCACGGAGGGCATTGCCGAGCTTCTAGCCTGTGCAGTGCTTAAGGAATTGCACTAGTCTCACATGTCACGCACGCAAGGCCTGTTCATGTAGTAATCACATTCACGCACAAGTGCATAACCTTGGGCCTGTTCATAATGCATGTGAGCTTTTACATCGCACAAAAGGAAAGTTTTGAAAAGACTGACACGAACACAGCGCCGTGTCCATGTCACCTCTTTCTGTCCCGGTTGCATTTGTGGGCTATAAAATTTTACGAGCAACAGCAACGTGTGATATCTCAGAATGTGCTGCGAGACGATTCATCATCTCTAATGCTTTTCAGTGTGTTTTTCAATAATCGTGGTTTTTTTTTCTGTACCTTTTAAACAACTACATTATGTTACGTTTCACCCCTCTGATAATAAAAAAGTTGTCAAGCTGTTTCATAATTTTCACTAATGTCTCATCATTGACTGCTT
>JALIZH010016809.1:0-133823 GCA_030522465.1 Rhipicephalus appendiculatus
AGAAAATCTTAGCCCGTCGGATAGCTTGCAATATAAGAATTGCCACCCTAAGCAAAGCGACATGCAATAAAAACAATACCCACCCTTCAGCCTCCTAAAACAATACTTAAATATTTATATTGTGCGAGCGGTACATGACCTGTATAACACTTCCTCTCGACTACTCGGTCACATACTACTTCCACTGTAATGTAAAATTGTAATATTCATTTGTTAAGAATATTTTCCCAATGTGTTTTCAAGGAACAGATAATGGAGCTTCGAACCTAAAGCGGCAGAGTTTACAAGGCATGTCGACCCCGACTTCATGACGCTCGCATCGAGTGACAATGCTCGGCCCCAAACTATGCGTTGAGATTGAAATTTATGATGCACATATATTTTGCTCAGAGTGCTTATAGCGGTTTTATCTCGAGGTATATGCGACAAACATACCTATTTATTCAGGAGGTAGTTCAGTGCCACTTACACGAAGAGCAAGACAGCAGCTCTAATCATGTACTAGCCGATCTGATTGCGACGTCCGCCATTTAGCATGTGTGGACCATGAGACAGGCCACGGCTTCGCACATTTCTTCCAGTGCATGACAGACTTAGCGAACTGCACCTTTATATGGGCAATCACTATACGATACCCACCTGTCCAATCTATGTCTTCTGATGAAATGCGTAGCTTGTGCAATCAGGCCGCAGTTTCGACGCACAGTGTCCCGAATCTTAAAACAGTCACGCGTCGCTTCCGTGTCCAACTTTCCGCATAGATTGATGCCGACGAGGATGTAGTTGTCGGTGATGCCCTCGGAGAAACACCGAAGGAAGGTGGCAACCTCAGCCGAATGCTCGGCACCGAAATTAACTCTCCTTATGGTGCGACTGGACCTCATCGCTTGGGCAAGGCGTTGTACTTGGTCTTGGTACAGCACAGCGTTGGACGTCATCGCAATTGATGTCCACGTACACTCCTAGTTCTTTGACGCTCGTGTTTAAAGACAGCGCACCCAGTAGTTCTGTCCAAGATGTCTTCGTATTCTCTTCCGTGTCACCGTCATCACAGTACAAGGTGAGAAGCAGCCTCTGGAGAGACGTCGCAGCTTGAACGTACGCTGCAATGGACGAAGCCAGCAGCGGATCGCCCATCCTGACGCTGAAGCGTATGGAGGTTATGTGGTTAAACGACTGCAAGAGACGCACGAGCCGTACCAACTGATTGCCGAAGCAGAACATGTCAATGTCCGAGAAAGCCTTAGAGTAGATCAAGTCCACGTTGTGACGAACGAAATAGGTTCCGAGCGATACCTTCTCTTCGGCTCCGCTTTCTTTGAGAACCTTGCACAAAGCTCTCAGGTGACGATGAGCGGTCAGGTGCACGAAAACGGCGATTTTTTTCAGATTAGGGCTTTCCAGCGGCAGTCCAAAAGAAATCGGCCCACTGCTCCGGGTTCCATATTGAGAAGGGCAGGCTGAGTTCCTCCAAAGTATCGTTGTTAGAAAGCGGTGCGAGCCACAAATTGTAATCCGTGCTCGGCTGAAGAGATAATGCTTGAGGGCAATACACCATGTTAAAGCTGCGTATGATTTTATTTTCGCCGAAGATCCACGCCGCTAATTGGGCATTCACTCGATCGAAGAGTATGTTAGTGAGATTTACGTTCTTAATGACCTCGTTTACGATCAGCCCTTCCGCCATCCAGTTGAAGCAGTTTCTCCTGCTGACGTCATCTGCTCCTATACTGAGAGTGATGAGGGAGGTGTTGGTCTTCAAGTAATCCGCGAACTCGCCTCGTCCAGCTTCGCATATCACTGAACCGTGTATCGACAGTTCTTTGAGCGTACTGTTTTCTCTCAGCGCTGCGACGAGGTCTCTGGCCCTACTGCTTCTCAGGCGCAACTCGGCAATCTTGAGAGTAGTCAATGATGAGCGAATGCGAACGATGCTCGGCAGAGAAGGCCACAGTTCGTCGCACGACGAAAGGGCTAAACATTCCAATTCTTCCAAGCGTTCCAAGGAACGCAAGGCGTCGTCGACATATTTGTTCGCGACGGACCCTCTGATGTCAATGCTCAGTGCCCTGATCGAAAGGCTGTGTTTGAGGGCATCGAAAATTAGTTGCCCATATTCGCTAAGCATAGCGTTGTCAATGTGGACACGGTCAATGCACGAATGCGTCTTCAACAGACGGTAAAGAAGGGGGAACGGCTTGGGTGGCCTTGCCCGCTTCGTGATGCATGTGAACTTCCTTGTCTGCCAAACTCACGAGGGACAGCTGACTACACCCGTCCGGCGTTTCTCGCAGTTCCACTTCAGCACAAAAGAACAACTCGTTCAACATCGACAGATGGTCGACTAGCACACACGAGCTCTCAGGCGTGGCTGTACAAGACAGCTGGTTGTCGAAGACCGCGTTCGCGAAAGATCTTTCCGCCGCATCTCCGCCTTCATCCAGGGTGGGGTTGAAGCCATCCGCTCCGGCCATCTTCGTCTTAGCTCATCAACGAACTGTGTTCGACGCCGTGTGTTCAGCCTGCATGAGACGCGAGAGCGCCAAGATACTGCTTCATATTCTGAAGACTAAAGTTACGCTGAACTTGGTTTCGTGCAAGCTGGTATACTTGGCCCCGTTTTGGTCGAGTACTATTCTGCCCTAGCAAACCTACCAGTGTAAGAGTAATTGCAGGCTTAGTACGCAAGAAAATATTAATCGAACCCCAGACATCAGCGCCCGCATTAGTTCAGGCGTTGCATCAGACGTCACTGCCTAATGAGTTCACCATGAAGTCAGCAGCTCCGTTTGCAACTGCTGGTGTCTAGGTGATTGCGATTACGAGGAAAAATAATACGCCGAATAATATAAGAAGACAGTTGGCAAACAGGGTACGTTTAAATAGCATTAGCTTGGCGCTGTGCGGACCGACACGTAAGGAACACTTATAAATCTACCTTTTCACACTTACTTGAGCATTATTATTGACTTGAGCATTATTATTCCATGGTGTTTAAACAGGTTAACGATAAGACGGTCTTGAACGAGTAATTTGTTTCTGCGGCTTATTGGTTAGATTGTGTTTTTGGAAACATTGTTCCGTCATCTTGAGTGCTACGGAAGGCATGGCGTCTTTACTTCCTCGAAGTTCAATGGGCAAATGAAAATGTCGTGCGTCTAAATTTTAGCAGGCCCCGCCATGCTGTATTTACAAGTAAGGCAGCCGAAAAAAGTCTGCCTCTACACGATTCGATACCGGTCCCCTTTTATGCATAAGATTCATGGCATTAGGAACCGTAACATTTCAATGAATTTTCGTTTTCGTTGCATTCGTTTGTCGAAAACGCGATAGCAGCAAAATATTTTTGTGTAAAATAATTGTACCTACATCTCGGAACAAACAAAACTACTCAGGATAACCACGACCTATGCTGACTGTGATATTCCACTCTGTATAAAGCCTGAAGTGTTATTTACACCCGAATAAGTGGACATAAGAAGTCATGAATTTATAAATTGGTGACAAATTACGATGATCTACGCTGGCGTTTTTTTGAACAAGGCGATTCGCCCGTAGTAACCGAGTGCTTTAGACGTCACGCTTCGTAGTTTTTGCATTTTCTTTACATTTTATCCAGGATGTTCAAGTACAGATTATAAACAGGTATCATTAGGCGGAAGGAAGTGGACTCGTGGGTACTTGTTAGAAGGCGGAAAAACTGGAGCGATAAGCTGCAAAGTGCCGATTCACAAGGAATATAGCGTGCGTAACACTGCTCCCGGATAGTTAACTCTCATTAGTACGCTGCTTTCTTTTGTGCCGGAGTTGAAGGTGCATGAAATCGGAACGTCGTGATATCTTACAAACGTCACACCCAAGCCCGGGAGAAACAGCGGTACTAAAACATCAGAGGGCCTTCTACCGCGACGTGTCATAAACTACGCAAGAACTGGTCATAGCATTGCTTCCCTAAGCCGCTGAGGTCGGTGCAAGAGAACTTATTAAACAATATGACATATAGTAGCACGAAAGCTCAGTGTTAGGCGGTAACTTAGGATGATTTCTGTATGAGGCGTACAGGTAGGCAACGGCGTAAGTGAAAGAAACACAATGTTTCAAGAGCGGGACTCACTGGGCACGGTGCATCCACTGCCGTCTGTCGTCGATGTCTTCTTCTTCAGATTATTGCCCGCGGTGTTGAGTTATCATGATGATGATCGACAAAGGAAATATGCAGGCACCTAAGAACCTTACTTGCCATTGTATGAGATATATGATTAAGTTATACTTTGTCTCTGACACCGCGAAAAATTACCGAAGGACAAGCGAGGGGACTTGAGCACGCTTGTCCTTCGTTAATTTTTTCGCACTCCTAATATTCTGTGCAAGAGAGTAACCACGTAGCCTAAAATTATACGCTAATATGCTTAGTTTCATGAAGTCAGAAGAAATGTCACTTAGCTACCACTGCGTTTCTTTCTTTAACTTCATATTTACTGATTAGTTTGCAAAGCTGACTGATTTGTATTTCATACCAGCGCATTTCATGTGTCGGTGAAGTAATGAGACTGTGTCTCGGTAAAAAATATTAAGGCTATAGTGTTAGGGAGCTCATTTCACCGAAATTCATCGTTGGTTGTGAGCGAAAAACCATGATAGGTTCAATAATGAAAGACAAAATGTTCGGTACGAATGGAAATCGAATCCAGCGCTTCCGCGTGACAAGCAGGTGTTCTACAGCTATATGAAATTCACGTAATGCGAGGAGTGTCATTAAGACATCTAATATGCATGGCTGAAGCGCTGACTGACCAGGCGTCAAAACAAGTGAATGGCCTATCGAGTGGTTGGTGTAAATGCCCACCAATTACAAAGCCTTGCAAGCAATTAAAATCACGTATTATGTAACAACTAGTGAAGTGGCTAAAATAACGCAACGTCGCATATTAGCTACAGCGAAACGTCACGTAACAGCTGGTCAGGTGACTAAAACCCCATCACCACGTAACAGCTAGCCACGTGAAATGTTCCCACCAAAACCACGCAACACCTCCGTATTGTGGAGAACCAACCGAAACCGGAGAAGAATTGGCAAGCGTAGCCATACTTAGCAGTACTCGCGAAAACTTCGAAGATGCTATATAAGCATGAGCTTCGATTTTGGTTCAAGCCTTGCGCCACTAGTGCAAGCTGCGCGTTACTTTTTGCTAACAGCCGAGCTGTTTAGGCTCACCGTAATTGTCTGTCGGACAAGGTCATTAACATGAAACGGCACGCTCTCTGTTTGTTTGTTTATCGCCTACGAGAAGCTGGCTCATACCCAAAAAGGGGATTGGCCACACTGATTATTATAAAGGGAAAAAATAAAGGCTGTGCAACGTAAAAAAAAAGAAGAGGATAAAATGCAATGTAAATGAGAAGTCAGAGAGGTAAAAGGATTATAAAAAAAATCCATAAATAAAGATAGAAAACAAGAAAAAAAATTTTTTCCATCGGTCGGTAACACTAGCAGCGTAACCTTCCGGTTGCTTGTATGAACTTATGTAGCGTGGTAAGAACACCACTACGGCTTGTACCAAACTGGCCGGCTCCAAATGATAACAGGATAACCCCAGTTTACCAGTCGGGATTTCAAGAAATATTCGGCGGAGTGAGGCGAAACGGCGGCATGAGAGAAGAAAGCGTTCTATTGTTTCTGGTTCATTGCAAATTGCACAGTGGTTAGTTAATGAGAAGCCAGATTTGTGAAGGTAATAATTTAGCCGGGGACCTCTACAGCGAAAGCTAGTGAGGGTCATTTTGCAATGACGTGAAAGGCATTTTTTGGTGTTCCATGAAAACTGCAAGTGCTGGAACTCATCAGATTGTATGAGAGCTGTTTGACTGTTTTTTAAATATAAAAGGCACTTGAATCTTTCTCCTGTAATGAAAGGAAAATGTGGAACTATATGAAGAACCGGGCCATTTAAAGACGCCGTAGCGAGCCAGTCAGCTGCTTCATTCAGGAAAATTCCAGCATGCCCGGGGACCCACAAGAACCGAACTTCTGATAGGCTACGTGGAACAAGAGTAAAAAAAAAAACCCTGAGAAGATGGCTGCGTCCTATTCCTCGCCGTCGTCTTCCTCATCTCCCTGAACACATGCGGTCAGATCGTAAGCTCTTCGTCCTCTTCCTCGAGGGTCAGCATTGTAAGTACTCGGCTGACTATGCACGCAAGCAGTGCATAGCATAACGTTGTATAATATAGAAAAGCAAGGGGGGGAGGATGGAAAGTGAGGGGGGAGGAGAGATGTGAAGGTGAGGAGAAGGAAAAGGAGGAGGGAACAGAGTAAGGCATATCAAGAAAGAATGACAAATAGAGAAATAGAGAGAAAGGAAAACAGAAAGAGAAAGTCAGCAAGAGAAAGAGCGAAAGAAAGAGAGAGTAAGAGAGAGGAAAAAGATAAAAGGAAAAAGAGGAAGCAAGCGAGAAAGCTAGAGAGAAAAAGAAAAGGGAGGTAGAAAGAGTAAGAAAGAGAGACAGAGAAAGTGAGGGTGACAAACAAAGAAGACAGTGACAAAAGGAAGTCAGGATGAGACGGAAGGAAAGGAGGCCGGGTGGGAGCCGAAGCCTAGCATAGACTGAATGAGCAAGACAAAAATAGTGAAAAATAAGTCTAAAAAAGAAGAAAGAAAGAGTGAAAGAGAGACCATCGAAGAAAAAGATAAAGAAACAACGAAAAATGAAAAAAAAAAGATTCATAGAAAGACAGGAAATAGGAATAAAATTGAGAAAGAGCAAGAAAGATAAGAAATAGAGAAAGAGAAAGAAAGAAATGGAAATAAAGAGAGAAAAGAGACAGAAGAAAACGGCAGGAGACAAAAAAAGGAGAGGAAGGAGGAGAAAACTTAAGAGAAGCAAAGGATGCCGCCCAGCTCCGCACTTCCTTCAGGATTGGCACCACTAGTTCGCAGCTGCCTTGACTTTTTAAGGCGAAAGCCTTAGATGCCTCACCAAGCACGAAAATTGACTGGCGTCCCGTGTGGACGTCCGCTCAAATGATGCAAAAATCATCATCACGCCATGAAGTCACCATATGACGTCATAATGACATCACAGATCGCCAAAATTTGTGGCATCGTTGTCACGTCATAGTGAAGTCAAGGTGACGGGACGTCAGATGACGTAATCACATGCATCTTAGCTTGGACAACGCTAAGCCGAACACTCAAGCAGTACGAAACCAGGTGAGGAGCTTCCGATCCCAGAGGCAATGCAAAACCGCATTACGTGCCGAAAGGTTTCGGAGCTTACGGGCGCAGGAGCACTGCATAGACAGGGAAGAAAATGAAGATGGCCTTCGCCTTACAATCGTCATGGGTGCGCGCATAAGGGACCTTGGCAATGTTTTATTGGTCCGATTTGTACATAATATTAAAACTATTCAAGTTAGCCTTTTTAGACTTCGGTACACCGCTAATAACACTATGCATACGCTGCTGTAGCACTCTGAAGCACGGTTTAGGAAAACGCAGAGTGGTTTATTCATACGTGCACCCGAAAGTTCGCTGTTATGACCTCTCCCACAGACTATGTGAGTGACTGTTCGAAGGCGGAAATACTTTCGAAACGGCGACCTTTCAGGCTTCTCTTGAGCTTTAGGAACAGAAAGAAGTTTGCCACTATCACATCAAGGCTGCAAAGCCCTGTGAATGCACGGTAAATTCCAGGTCAATAACTGCTTTTGAGTTTGTCAAAAGTCAATAACTCCTTTCAACCAGTTAAAATAGCTTAAATAAAACGGAGAAATCAATTTTCAATTAAAACATGGTGTCCAATCGTTTATGCAACTCAATAGAAGACGAGAAGCATAGATGCTTTAAAGAAAGGTCAATAAAGCGTGAGTCGTATGGTTATAGGCGTTTTTGTAAGTTTGCAATTTGTTTGCAACCTTATCATGATAACGTGCACGTGAAGCACAGCAGGAAATATGGCACAGCGCTGAAAACGCAAATATGCCAGACGATCGCATTTCGCAACACCGTTTTCAGCTGTGCGCTGTCGAACTGTCCATCTTTGACTTGCGATATTACACTGGGAAAGGGGTTCTATTAGGTCTATTGCAATGTCGAATTACATCCGTCGTCCTTCCTTTCCTCATCAAAAGTAATCTGTCTACACTTTACACATGTCTACACAATGAAAATAAAATCTGGGGTCCCCCGAAATTCAATCTCAATTTTAGTTTCAATTTCAATTTCAATTTAGGGGACTGGATATGCAACGTGTGTGGAGCTTGGTCCAATGCAGCTGGTAAGCAATCGCATTATACGCAACTGTCGAGAACGGGTGGCTCAGTCTTGGAGCGCTTTGGAACGGAGGCTCTTGAGGACATTGTTTTTTGAAAACCAGCCAGTGATATACACCAAATATTTCAAATATTTAAGTATTTGAAAGTGTTAGCCAGTATATGTGCATTAAATTACTTTAAATGTATTTAAGGTAATTAAAGGCTCAATATGCTACAGATGGCTATGCTCTACGTGGTTCTGCCTGCGTTACGCCAAGCGACGATGTCAGCATACGGAAGCGTAGGACAGGCCGGGACCCTTAAATGCTCCTCACTTGAGACATATTTGGTGGAGACTTGGCATACACATTTTTATGAAGAACTTCAAATAGAACTGACAGTAGATGAGATGGTGTAGTGCTTGCTTCGTAAAAAATTACACCATCTCCGCTAAAGGGAACCATGTGTAGAAGCGAAGCAGCGGGCGCTAACGTTTACACTGGCGGCGGCGTTGACGCTGGCGCTCATCGCGGCGTTGCGCAGGAGAGAAACCTGGGGAGGCGCAATCATGCAGTGATGGACCGGTGTTTCCTGCTGGAACATGCCAATCGCTGCTAATGGGCAATGAGAGACAGAAGACTCCGATTGGACACAGAGACCCGCAGTCCGCTTTTAGTTAACGCGCACGCTGCGGATTTTTATTGTTCGACAACGCACAGGAGAAATATCCCACCGGCACTACCTTGCAGGTCAAGATCCAGTGCCTATATATACGGGGTGGCCAGTGAACGGTTGCGCAGCGCGAGCAGTCGGTTTTTTAAATGCGAAGCATTTCTTAGCGAACTTCGGCGACTTTGAGCGTATCTATCTATCTATCTAGCTATCTATCCATCTAGCCGCCTACGACTTTGTGCTCTCCTGGCCGTATCGTTAATGGGATTTATACCAAATTTGGTATGGCTAAAACATGACCGTATGACGAACATAAATGGCTGGTCATATCATGAAAATCATGACCAACTTGTCATGAAAAGTATGATTTACATGCCACGCTCATGGCGCGCTTGCGGCCGTTTCGTTAGCTTGATATACACCAAACTTGGTATTGAGTGACGTGACTGTATGACGAACATAAATGACAAGTGGTAATATGGAAATCATGACTTGTCATGTGCGACATGACTTGCATGCCACGCTCATGGCGCGCTCACGACCGTTTCGTTAGCTTGATATACACCAAATTTTGGTATTGAGTCACATGACTGTATGACGAATATAAATGACCAGTGGTAATATGGAAATCATGACTTGTCATGTGCGACATGACTTGCATGCCACGCTCATGGCGTGCTCGCGGCCGTTTCGTTAGCTTGAGATACACCAAATTTGGTATTGAGTGACATGACTGTATGACGAACATAAATGACAAGTGGTAATATGGAAATCATGACATGTCATGAGCGACATGACTTGCATTCCATGCTCATGGCGCGCTCGCGGCCGTTTCGTTAGCTTCATATACACCGAATTTAGTATTGAGTGACATGACTGTATAACGAACATAAGTGGCAGGTGGTTACATGAAAATCTTGGCATGCATGTCATCTACACCGCCATTTACATGCCAAGCTCATGGTGCGCTTGCGTCCAGTTCGCTAGCTTGATATACACCAAAATTGGTATTGCGTGACGTGACTGTATGACGAACATAAATGACAGGTCCTAAATGTAAAACGACATGCAAATTATGTAAAGCATGATTTGCTCCTTCCTGGCTGCTTCGCATTACATCGATTTTTTAATCAGGCAAACTCGCTAGCAAACGCTGCCTGCGTCGGCGTTGAATGGTTGTGCAGCGCGAGCAGTCGGTTTTTTCAATCAAGGAACTCGCTAGCAGACGCTGCCTGCGTCGGCGTTGCGAGGCGAGAGAGGGGGGGAGCGTAATGAGGATAGAGGGGGGGAGGGTACGCACATGCGCAATGGGGGTGTACACGCCGCGGGAGGGATGCCTAGAGGAGAGAGGGGGGGAGCGTAGGAGAGGAGAGGGGGGAGGGGACGCGCATGCGCAGTGGCGGTATGGTCGCCGGGGAGGGATGCCTAGAGGAGAGAGGGGGGAGCGTAGGAGAGGAGAGAGAGGGGGGAGGGGACGCGTGCATGCGCAGTGGGGGCATGGTCGCCGAGGAGGGATGCCTAGAGGAGAGAGGGGGGTGCGTAGGAGAGGAGGTGTGCGGAGTGCTTGCGCATGCGCAGTTAGGGTGGTCGGGAAGCACACCACCACCAACCACCGGGGGGGGGGGGGGATTGTAGGAGAAAGAGAGGGGAGGGGACGCGCATACTCAATGGGGGTGTAACCGCCGCGGGAGGGATGCCCAGAGGAGAGAGGGGGGGAGCGTAGGAGAGGAGAGAGAGGGGGGAGGGGACGCGCATGCGCAGTGGTGGTGTGGTCGCCGTGGGGAGGGATGCCTAGAGGCGAGAGAGGGGGGCGTAGAAAGGAGGTGTGTGGAGAGTGTTCGCGCATGCGCAGTTAGGGTGGTCCGGAAGCACACCACCACCACCACCGGATTGAACTTCGCCATAAGACGCTTCGCATCTAAAACTGGAGTGAGTCCTACATCAACGAAGTAAGAGAAGAGAAGATTTCGCTATGTGACCAAATTTGCTAGAAGAAGACGGCGTGCAAAGGCAAGAACAGAGTTACGCCGTACGGCAGGCATGCTACAATTAACGACAACCAGCGAGCATGCAATAGTTAACCAGTCGCAAGGGACGCGTAGAGACTATATAGCTTCTGCTGAGAGGCGTTAAGCAGGGAGTGATAGCCTGACATAGCAGGGGATATATTTAAGTCATAAG
This sequence comes from Rhipicephalus appendiculatus, assembly GCA_030522465.1. Taxonomy (NCBI): domain Eukaryota; kingdom Metazoa; phylum Arthropoda; class Arachnida; order Ixodida; family Ixodidae; genus Rhipicephalus; species Rhipicephalus appendiculatus. The sequence goes on from JALIZH010016809.1 coordinate 11,108, forward strand.
TTCAAAAGGCGCAAGGTAACAAGGCGCAAGGTAAAGCTGGAGCAAGGTAACATTATAGCATTTGGAAAAAAATGCCTGACTCCTCTCCGGCAAACGCTTTTCATTTTACATCGTCTTAGATTACAATGTGTTAAGGTAATAAAAATAACCAACTCATGTTCAAGCTTGCCAGAGGCCGTGGTTTAAAGAACCAAAAATACAGAAAAAGTGACTCACTCATCAAAGCGATCGCATTGATCCCCGCAGTTTAGCAGAAAAGGAAGTTCCGAGGGGTTCTCGCGGACAATTGCAAAAGATGAGACGTCGGGTGCTTGCAGAAGCACACGGGCTAGGCCTAACTGCGAGTATCGAGCGGCTCCACAGAAGCATACTTCTTTCTAGGTACACAATCGTAACACATGCAGCGAGGTAGCTTCCTCATAGCTGCGTTGATAGTATGTGCGAATCACGCCACTCGCAGAGCACGTAGCGTAACCACGAGGGAGCTCCGGTGGCAAGAACGACCTGCCCACGTGAGTTCAGCGGGCTTCATTTACTCTTAGGAAGGAAGAAGAGTACCAATGAACACAAAATAAGCGCTAAAAAGCCCGTAACAATTTACTAGGGTGCCAGTAAATTATGTAAACCTGAATGGTTAACCACATGTGAAGTCTGTACAATTGGGAATCTAATATCAGCACTTACTCAGACATTTATTTTCTTGAACGTTATATTTTGATCGCAAAAGCACATTCCGCGTAGCGCATTGCATGGCCCGATGCGGATTGCGTGGAGGTTATAGATGCCAGCGACGCCGTCGTGGTAGCTCGTTGATGAAGCGAATGGCGTGCGTTGTAAACGCTGGGCAGAGGGAGTAAATTTATAACACGCACGGGGTCTCTTATTTGGTCACCTAAGATGACTCGAAGGCGAAATCCATATTCTTGCTCTTTGTTCATCTCTCTCAATTTTACTCAACCCCCAAGCCGTGAGTGATTTCCCCGGATGTCGCTCTGCTTGCAAGAATGCACTAAGCACCTAACTACTGGAGCGATTCCGTCGAGTTCTCCAGAAAATTTCCGCGTCACGAGGTTTGGGTATGTCTCCATACCTAAAATGAACTTCCTGTTGTTCATATAAGTAGTACCAGCTTACAAAGACAAGAGCTGATACTCTACAACAAGTCAGAGATCTGTTTCATGTCCTCAAATATGTTACAGGCCTTCATGCATTTAGTAAAGAAAGTGATTTGTGTTCAAGCGAGGCATGTGTTCTGTACAGGCCAATGTTCTTCGTTACCCGGTTACTTACCTTCAAAATTCTTATGATGATATCGCTTCATCTGGCTGTGTAGCTATTGTATTAGACCAAAGTATACTGCGTCACTTTTAGTTTTGGAATGGTGAATGACTTTTCAGGCAGTGACCGTTAGAGCAGGTCCATTAACGTATTGCCATTTTCACTCTCTGCATACATCCTTATTATGAGTCCCTCAAACAGGCACTAGGGAGAGAGAGAATTTATTTACAGAAAGGCAGAGAGGTCGGCTTGAGCTACAGTTCGCTCTGGGCCTGCTACTGTACAATGAGGAGGGGGGGACAGGGGTTCCGAAAGAGTGATGAATGACGATGGTAAGCTAGGGATATGATAATATAGTCCTGTTAATGCTGGGGCAAATCTAAAGACTTGCATCCAGTCCAGTGGCTTGTAAGAATGCTACGATGACTCCTACACCCAAATTTGCACTGCTGACGTCAGGCCAAGGACCTAACACTACCTCATCGATAATAATAATATCTGGGGTTTAACGTCCCAAAACCACGATATGATTATGAGAGACGCCGTAGTGGAAGGCTCCGGAAATTTCGACCACCTGGGGTTCTTTAACGTGCACCTAAATCTAGGCACCCGGGCCTGAAGCATTTTCGCCTCCAACGAAAATGCGGCCGCCACGGCCGGGATTCGATCCCGCGACCTGCGGGTCAGCAGTCGAGCACCTTAACCCCTAGACCACCGTGGCGGGGTCTACCTCATCGATTAATGGTCTACCAAGATATCGTCCAATCGAAGAGGTCATTTTCTGACGTTCTCTTGCGTACGCCGGACAGGTGCAAAATATATGTTAGAGTGTTTCGAGTAACTGACAGTGGCTACAATCGGGACCTGTGTCACTGCAGCCGATCAAGTGGGCATAACGTCACGTGTACGCCACACCGAGACTATTGCGGTGAATCATGCATGTGATGCTTCGCTTTAGCTTGTGAGGCAAACGGAACTTCATTTCTGGGTCCCATTTGTGCAGCCGCTTGTGCCGCCGCTCAGGTTTGTTCCAATGCTCTAAAGTGGGGTACCGCATTACGCGTCGAAGTAAGGTGTTAGTGTCTGTTCGAGAAAACGCAATGCAAACTTCCGGGGCGTTATTTAAAGCTCTTTTAGCTTCAGCGTCAGCCTCTTCATTCCCCATTAGGCCACAGTGTGCAGGTATCCACTGGAATGCTACATGATGTCCATTTTTCGTAGCAATGCCAAGAAGCTCTGCAATATCTATCGATGAAGTATGATATGGGCCTTTGTCTCATGACGCAGTCGAGGGTTTGAAGAGCAGCTTTGGCATCGCACAGTATCGTCCATCTATGAGCGGGCTCTGCGGAAATTAATCGCATTGCCTCCCGAATAGCAACAAGTTCCGCAGCAGTTGATGTGGTCTTGTGATCTAACTTGAAGCGGCGAGCCATGGTCATCTGGTTCTCTCTGCAGGACGCGCGAAAAAAAAAACGAAAGCACCGCTATGCAAATGCAAGTGCCGCGGCGTCGCGTGACGGAGGATATGGGGTAAACTTGGGCAAGCGCACTCGCCCCTCTCGCTCTACCGGCTAATCGGTGAATTATATCGTCACAACACCCGCACTTGGCCAGGCGTTCTGTTCGTTCATAGTAGAGTGATGCGACCTTTGCCAGTTATTTGGACATTTAAAAGCACACAGTAGTCTGCATAGATGATGATCGCTGCGATCTATGATGGTATATTAGCCAGCAGCTTCATTTCCTGCTTTCCCGAGGTTGATTAATGATAAGAAACTACATATTGAGGTGCTCTAAAGAAAACATAATATGACGGAGATACTATGCACGGCACGCCCCAGCTTAAATGCAATTGTAATAAGAACGTTAAGGAAGCAAGAACTTGTTAGTTCTGCTGAGCGCGCACAGAGAGAATTAGTGAAAAGCACGGGCGTCTCATTACAAAGTTTGATTCTGCTGATTTTAAATAGATCCCCGATCATTAAACTTTGTGTACTGACGTGTGTGTTCTAAACATAGGTACCACTCATCAGTACGCTACGGCTTTTGTGATTGGCGCCTTGTCTGCATATATTGCCGAAGCAAGTGTAAAGGCTTGCAAACGATCTGTTCGGTGGCAGAACTATGAGTGTCGAAGCGAATGTAACGAGGAGCACAAATCATGGCTCTGGGTTGGCCGTTCTTCACCTTAAATGGGGGGGGGGGGGGTCAGGTCACGCTACAACTCCGACTTTAATCAGTGGACCTCGTGATCGATAATTCATATCGGTCGGCGTGAATCTCAGTCTATGCGCCCGTCCATCTACCCATCCATCTATCCATCCTTCCATCCATCCATCCCTCCATCCATCCTTCTATGCATCCCCCCTGTATGCAGCATTCCATATCAACTGGACCAGTTGGTTTTTCGGCGCCGGTCTTCCCCGACAATGATAGTTTATGCATTATTGTTTCCATATGCAATATTTTTCGCTATGATGAAACATCGGAAAGTGGTATGTTTTACGTTTTCTTTTTTAAAACAACACAACTTTTCTCTTGGGGACTATGTTAACCCTCTTAATATATACCAAATGATAAAATCGGTGCGAGAATGATTAAAGTTTAAACATTGCCACACAATCGCGACTAATTGTGAAAGAAATAGTATCTTGTCCGATGATGCGGCTTCGTAACTGCAGTTTAGCGCTCCGAATAAAAATATGACTTGTACATCCCTGTGTAGTAAGTTTTGTTGGTAATATACCGGGTGTTTCAAGGAATGTATCCAAACTCCTCAATAATCAGGAAAATGCGATATTTAGATTCCTTCACATTTACTAGTTCTGCAGCCGCAGACATCACAGGGTGGCTAAAGACAAAGGTTGGGCAAGTAATTGAGAAAGTTCAATGAATTGTCATTTATTTACTTGCATTAAGGTGGTTATCTACGATGGGAGAATTGAAGTCCTTCATGCGAAGAACCCATTGCAGCTTTAAGATTTCGAAAAAGCGGACCTCTAGCAATAATTGCGAAGTAATAAAATTCACCGTCATTCAACTGCGAAACCGAAACGCGGAAGAGTTCAGCTACCATATTCATCTGAGATGTCCAGAATGAGTGAACGTCGTTGTATCAATGATCAACCACCCAGACAGCATGCCGGCGTTGGACCAATGTCGGGCCAAGGTTGGAAAACAATGGCAGAAATATTGCACCTACGTTGGCTTTTGGGGTTTTGCTACACGAAAATGTGCATTGGTCCAATATCGGAAGACCAATGAATGCCCAATGTCTGCAAAGATGGCTGCAGAAAATATTGTATGTCCAACATATCGCCAATAATGGCAAAAATGGCTTAAGCCAACATTGTCCTTCGTACGAATCGCCAACCTTGTGTAAATATTGGAAGCTCCAATATTTCTTGCCAGCATTTATATTTCTTGCTAAACAATATATTTCTGACGTTTTCCACTGAATGTGTAGTTTAACGTGAGGTAGATATGTGTGCGTGTAAATGAATGCGTGTTGCCCACGCTTTTGCATTTAGGTAGGCAGCATGAATAATCGCAAAATGCTCAGAGTATACAGTTTATTCTGAATGTATACAGTGTATACATGGTAAAGATACAGCAAGTTTTGAAACGAATTTCGCATTTCGCGCTTTGTTCTACTGATCGCTTGTTTGTAGATAACAGCTGCATAGAACCGACACTAATTATTTTGAATAACGATCTTTTATTACTAATCGCAAAAAAGCACAACTCACAAACACACGCCGAAATTCCTCTCTGTTAGCGCTTATTTGAGCTGTGATTACACCGAAAGCTCCAAAAGGTTTTCAGTGAAAAGCGTAGTGTGGGATAAAATGAAATACATGAACTTCTACGCTTGAACAGGCATTCGATAAAACTGTAATTCATATGCGCCTTGAACTACCAGTAAGTACATGGCCTATTTATTTATTAAATGGTGACAGCGGCTAGAGCTTGAAAGAATGCGATAACTTAAGAACTATTGAAAATGTGAGTGTTACAATTCCAGAAATTCTTTGCGCGAAACGAGCGGGGAAGGGCTATTGTAAAACGGGTGCTTAGCTGGCGCACAACAACGCGATAAAGGAAGCCAAATAACACACGCAAATGTTGACAATTTCGCTAAGGGTGAGGACTTAACTAACCAACTTCAACGTGCACAAAAAAGCCCACCACATGGGCATTCACAAAGTAAAAAATCCATAAGAAAATACAGAGCACCTATTTCCCACACGAAAAACACGGAAATTAACGCAATAAAGGAAAGAAACAACTTACTGAACGCGATCCGAACACACATATCCAGCGGAAAATTTGCGAGTTTTGAAAACACACCGGCACTGATCTGCGGATGGCTTGTCAAAAGTCAAAACAATAAAGTCCAAAGATGCACACGGCAGCTGCTTTCTCACTGTAGCATCGCCGTAGAACGTCATCCTGCCTCTGCAACTCTAGTCCGTTTTTTCCCGATGACTCCCGAATGAATGCTGAAGGGCGCGCGGCCGATGGACCATTCTTGGCATCCTTATAGGCTGGCTCTGCCAACATTGGTTTTGTATTGGCGTGACTGGCCCATCATTGGACCATCGTTTGCCAGCGTATAAACAATATTGCGCCAATGTGCTGTGCTGCCTGGGCAACTTCGGCGTGTGGTTCTGCGGGCTGCGATTGCAATTGTAGCATGCATGGTGCACGTACGTCAACGAATGCGCAAGAACTACACCTCTGTAATCGTTGTCTTGAACGGTGACGTCATTCTGGTCGTCCGCTTTCACGCTCTCTGGTGTTTCGGTTTCGCTTTCGCCGTTGAAATCAGATGAATTTGATTAGGCCACAATAAATACTAGGCACCGCTTTTTTGTATCTCCCAAGCTGCGATGGGTTCATGGCATGAAGGACTTCAATTCTCCTATTTGACATAACCGCGTATTTCCGCTAATTAAAAAGTTTTAAAAAGTAACGGTGTTAATTTTCCGTCCCTAAATGATGTCTTTAGGCATCTTAAGATGCCTGCGGCTACAGAATACTGGAACCTGCCTGATTCGTTATAACTTTGTCGCACTCTTCTTCTTTCGGTTTCGCACGAACAGTGGCAGCAATTTCCAAATTTGATACCTCTGCGCCGGGACTGAGCGCACGTGGCTCGTTTTTTGTCTGCCGCACGGCCGCTTTGCCTCGGTTGCGCCGCATGCACAAGCGACGTTGCACCGCCGCGGATGTATGGGCGATTTGGGGGCGGTACGCATCGACTATGTCAACGTTGCAGAGCGGAAAACTTCATTAAATTGATCTAAAAAATGAGCCCTGGTCCGCAGATCAAGCTTGTTAAAGGGACACTAAAGGGAAATATTAAGTCGACATTGATTGCTGAAATAGCGGTCCAGAAACCTCGTAGTGCTACTTTCGTGCCAAGGAAATGCTTATTTTGAAATAAAGTTTTAGTGGTCCGCATCGCGTTAGCGCACTTCAAATCACCCGCCTCTGATGCGGAACCTCTGATGTCACTGTTTCCGTGCACAACGTTGCCCGCCTTTACTGCGCGGCCGCTGACACTAGTAGCAGCAGAGCGATAGTAGCGGGAGCCACAGCAACAACAACGGCCATTGAACCATACTCTGCTTGCTTGGCGCAACTGGGCTCCACTAGATGGCGTCAACTATCCAGCCTAACCAAGCGAAAACGCAATTTTTGAACCACTCGCGCCTTTCCCCATAGTAACGCCAGGCGGTTCCTTTTTTCTATGAATCAAACAGAAACGGACAAGGAGCATTTTATTACGTGTTGTAATGCACGGAAGCTTCTTTTTTTTACCACAGCTGGTTTGATTACCAGTGATTAATTGTAGCCGGTAGCTGGGATGTCATTCGGATCGTTTGCTATATGTCCCACTCGTAGCGCATGTGGTGTCATACATTTGCCTTAATTTCTCGATTAATAGAGCACTGCTGTTGATAATATTGACGTTTTAGACATTCCCAAACATTGATCTTTCACTCTGACGCAAATTGTTATTTTGCCTTTAGTGTCCCTTTAAACTGAAATATTTGCTATGCAGAAGTTCGTGTCACTGAAAGATTTTAAGGCGAAAGCCTTTAATGTCTCATGCTTACGTCCGTCCGGCGTCCGTCCATCCATCCGTGTGCGTCCGTCCGTCCGTGTCCGTCCGTCCATCCGTCCGTTCGTCCGTCCATCCGTCCGTGTCCGTCCATCCGTCCGTGTCCGTCGCTCCGGGCCATCCGTCCGTCCGAGCCCTGGCACGGAGCCAGGATGGCCGCCAGGGGTGCGCAAACAGACGCCGGTCGCGTCGGACTCTACAGCGCTCGCGCTTTGCTTGCGTAGCGTCGCTGTGCCCAGCGTTTGGAATCATTCTGACCGACGCCGTCTCAATGGACACAGGCGTTCGCGGAACACACTTTGGAATTTACAAAGGGTCCGCCAATTTAAGGGCTAGAACGCGGATGGCGTTTGTACGATGCGCAAAGCGCGAGAAAATACGAACGCATGCGAACGGAGGAAGATTATTCTCGCGTCTCGGTGCGATTCGCGGTAAATAATTAAACAAGAAAACACGCACACATTCGCTTTGTGTGCTTATCCCACTGAGAGTGTAAAAGAAAAAAAGACATGTTATATTCAGTGGAAAGGCCACACGCTTTGGCCGTACAAACTTTGGAATGTACAAAGTGTCCTTCAATTTTTTGCATTGGAATGCATAGAAAAACCGCCGGGGATTTTCGAGAAACTTCGTTATTCTGAAATATTCGTTAAACCGACGTTCGTGCAAGTGAAAGTTCACTGCAGTGGGATTTAGCCAATTATTGGGGCCCATACCCGTTTATGATGATGATAGTTTTCTGGCAGGCCACACTCTGGCACATACCCGTTACACCTCTGTGATTTTAGTCCTTGGCGTGAGTTGTTTTTCGCTTTCTCACTATATCAGCGGGCACGATAGGACCACCAGCTGGTCGCTGTAGCAGCCGCGAGGCCATTTCAGTAGCTAAGACGTTGTGGACAAGGATAGGAGCCCCCATCCTGTCCCCAACCTTTTTTCCAGTTCTCTGTTCTTACCAGCCAGCACGGCCTAAGCGGGTGTCTCCAGGTGCTTTCTCGTCGCTTCTCCGACCGGCGTGGATTGACTGGGACCCTGCAAACCTTTTCAAGTAGCCATGGGATGGCTTCACTAAAGAAGCTTATTGCCTCACGAATCGACCACAACAAAAATTTTTAGAATCCGCCCAGTACGAGCGGAGTTACAAAGATTTGTCGCACGCTGCGATTGCTTTCTTTCTTCTGTCATCTCGACGAAAGCACTGGAAGCTAAGCAGCGAGGTATGGCACGGGGGAAAGAAGGTACGTCACGCACGCCTCGCGACCTTGAGCACTTTTAGATGAGAAGCATCTTATGCTCGGGGCTATGTCCGTCCCTCCCTCCCGCGTCCCGCATCCCGCTTTCGGTGTCCCGCGTCCGGTCACTTTCATGAAGTAAGGGAAGCACCCTCTATGCGAACCAGAACTCTGTAGTACAAAAGTGACTATGTACGTTTTGAAAGTGTTTAAGCCATTCGAAGGATACAAGGCAGATTGTCATTTCGGTGTCTCTGTTGATGCCAATGATCTTGCGGAAGTAGCTTTCGCTTAAGGTGACCACATCGGGTAGGTCGTACTTGCAGTACCCGCAGAAACTGTCGAACCCGCAATGGGTCTACTGTCGGAGGAAGGAAGAGATGGTAGCACGGAGGAAACTGTAGTCGTCTATGGCAGCAGAGCGTGCGTGTGGAACAGGGAGAACGCTGGCTTCTTTTAAACGCGAAGTGGGTTTTTTTTAGGGGCGAAGCTCCTTAGGGTGTGGGTCGTTCCCTCCTCTGTAATAGTATGTTGTAGTAACCACTTCTAGTTAGTTTTAAGAATTGCTCACTAGATGGCATTGTGTGTATATGTCCTTGGAAATAATATCACTAAATGGCGTTAGTGGTTTTCGTATAGTTCACGATTAAAGGGGATAGATGGCGCTGTTACAATTGGGATCGTCGGGCCGACGCGGTACTCGCAGTCGAGAACCGGAGGTGGACTCCATCGTGATCAACGGTGAGGTGAACTTCACCAGAGAGGAGGTAGTCAGCTCCTAGTATCATGTCAGCGGGCAGGTCCTCGAATACGAGAACGCCGACAAGGAACATGCTTCCGGCTTCGGTTTGCAGATTCACGTCGAGGTTACCGACAGGCAATGCACAACCACCGAGGACACGCAGGGGGTGCCTCGGGCAAAGGTTGGACATTGGCTGGGGCATGGTGTCGATGTAGCGCCGTGCATTGAGCGCGGAGTATGCGGCGGCTCCGGTACTCACGGCGGCACAACCCATAGCCAAGGACGCGTGGACGGCGTCTGTTGGAGGCCGATGGGATGATGGAGTCCACTTCACGGGAACCGCGCCGATGGGAGCGTTAACCACGTTTCAAGACGAGAGGAGCCCGTGTGGTGCCGTAGCGTGAACTGGTATCGCGGCGCCGATGAATGAAAGTTGAGCCGCCAAGGAGGCCTGGGCGCCGTCCCCGGTCGGCGTTCGCAGAGCCGGCAAGGTCGCGGGGTGACGAGGAGGCATAGACGCTGTCCCCGAACTGTGGTTGGTGCGGTGGCAGGTGGGCGGGTTCCATGGCCGAGGAAGCGTGGGCGGCTTTCCTGGGAGGGCCTGTCCGGAATGCCGAGGACGCACGAGCACAGGTGGCGTCTGCCTTAAAGCTTAGGCGATACACGAAAATTCGCGGTTTTACCGATGGATTCCCTCCAGAGCTTCGCCCCACTCATCATCATTCACCTCGTGGATATGCTGTGAATTTTTTTGGATTATGGTACAATAAAAATCATCAAGAGCAATTGAACGTACATTAAGGGGAATCAATTTTGAAGTACTACGCATTAATTAGAATAAAGCAGGGGTCTAAAACTCACCTAAGCTAGCGTGCCGCAGTCACGAAGTTTAGTCCCGCAAGGGATAAGCCATAAAGAAGTATAAAGCAGGTGAGCGGGGGGGGGGGGGGGGGGGGAGCGGGAAGGGAGGGCATTTTGAGCCAAATGTTAACTAGCGCTGGCATTTGAAAGAAGGCATATCCCAAAGTTATATGTAGGCCATTTCTGATGGGCATTTCACGTCAGGAGTTGAGAAAACTGTCGATACCAATCTCTAGAATGACTAAAATCTGAGAGCCGCTACTGAAATACAGAGGTTTTTTTAGCGAACGAAAAAACAAGGACAGAAAGGCGTGACACACACAATAGGCGCTAATTTACAACAATGCTTATTCTGGAAACAGGGAACCACATATATAGGCAACATCGCTTTACAATCATCATGATTACACGATGTTTGCAGTTTCACCAATCTTTTTCGTAGATAGGTTAATTCCTTACAGGAGAGGGCAATCGGGGGTTTTGAAATACAGTTGTTTCGTCCAGCCGATCAATCATTTCGCCTCGATTATTTCGCGGGTCAGCTGACCTCTGCTGTTCCTGACAATAGAACACTCATGAAAAATGGGCATGTACACGCTTTCAACGTCGTCACTTGCACTGGCACCTGAATTACTGGAGGGCATTTACTGGAGGTTTAAAGCCTTGTTTTTTCGTGCGCTAAAAAAACCTCAGTATGACATACCAACACGCTCAAAACGCTACGTTATTAAACTGAAATACAGACTTTTTTGTTGCACGGTGATGTTTAAACATATGGCGACCACATGGAGTGCCTCAAGGGACAAATATGCTTGAGTCCAGTCACGTCTACGTTGCTGTGAAACAAGCTGAAGCAGTCTAGGAAGAAGACAGAATTCATAGAAGAGGGACTGAGAGGAAGGAGAAGAGAATAACGAAGTTAGAAATGGCGGTGTTTATTATATGCCATCTTGTTACATAATTAAACGACCAGAACGTTATTAATCGCAATTGGTGAGAAAATAATGCGAGTATAAATTAGGAAAGTCGCAAAGAACTTCACTCTTTTGAAACGCAAAACAACTGTTCAAGTTCCGAATGCTGGCTTGATTTCTGTACACACTTGCTGCGACCAGAGAAAAAAAAATGTCCGCATTAACTTTTTTGTATGGAGACGATACTCATGCTCGATCGGAGGTGTGAATTATCGATAAGACTTGTTCACCTTCAACAATGAGCACAGTTGTTCTTACAAGTAGGTACTTCCGAACATGGCAGTTAACTTCCAATTGATTCTCCCGCTCACCTCGCTGGTAGTGTAGCAGCTCACTGCTGCCGCCAAGGGAGTCGAAGACGGGAGCTTTCATCTGCCGGCACCTTGATGGGGCGACAGGTTCCAATAACATTTCATATACACGTTTAATCCGTTTCTTCTCCTCCTTACGATGTATGTGCACGTGGTTTTAAAGCCTTATCTAACACAAAACACTGTTACAGCCCAATCGGGACGCCGAAATGCCTCTTTCCTAAGTGCCCGGCGGGCTGCCGTCGACAATCTGCTTCCGGGATTCCTCCTAGCCAATCCCTCGATTCACCTCCGCCTCTGCCACATCGATGGTTCTTCGCCGCCGCTCAAACCCCTGCCACCTCGTGCCTTGGAATACTCGGTGTCAGGTGACGACCGGTCGTGAGAAGGCACCTCAGAGCCTTTACCTACAGCGCTGGGCCGACCACTCATCAGCACAATTGACACGTACATCAATGACACCACTGTCGCTGGTTTTGGTTATCCCAGGGGATGCGGAGGTGCCCCCTTCAACCTTTGCCGGCTGTGACGCGGCGCTGTCTCCTGAAGGCGCCGTCCTTAGGCTTTGTCGGCGACGTGGGTCTGTGCCTACTTTGTGACTGGCAGCAATTTGCCCAAGTCGACGCCAAGAGTCGTCGCTTCACCGGCCGCTGGTGCCGGTTTCACCCATCTGGGTGCCCCCCTCAAACCTGTAATGTACAGGACTTGAGGGGTATTCGGGAGACTGCGTGCACTTCGAACACAAAAATGGCGATGATCGTAGCAGGGTAACGCTGGGAAAGCATGCATAAACAAGAAACTTGTAGAAGTCTAGTACCCGAAGACAGTCATGTGCGTGCCGGGGCCGCTAGCAATAGGTGCGCAGGCCGCATCTGGCCCTCGGGCCACGTGTTTGAGGCCCCTAGAATAAAGGGACACATGCCACTATAGTGTAAATCTATTCAATTAAGCGGGAACTAAGGATCAGACAATTAGCATAAGTACATATCAAGAGCGAATGAAGGTACCTTGATGCTGGTTAAGAGTGAATAAGTGAATCAAGTATAAATAAAAAATGAATCGAGAGATCTAGGTGTTATCCAACGTGCAGTGACCTGAATGTAGTGAATAAAGTGAATTAAGGATGTCTCCCAAAGCATATGATATGGGCCTTTGACGTCCTTAGCTTTAGCTGGAGAGACCGCATGACTTTTTTCCTTCACCAACTAGTTATTGTAACGCTGAGTATTCAAAGACAATATCCTGATAGACATTTAAAACTATTCACAACCAACATATATCCATGGCGCACTAAACTATCGCAGTTCGTTCACCCGTTGGAAGGATAATACATTGACATTTATCGCAGAGCATCAGAAATGCTTGATTGCTTGCGTCAGAACATGCGTCAGCGGAAAGCTTGCATGTGCTAGTTAACAGACAACGTTTCCCCGCACGCGGCTTGAATTTCAGTTGTCCCGTCTGTCCTCTCGCCAGAAGCACTCCATGTAGGATAATAGGTTTCTTGGCTTCGACATTTAACTTTCAATAGCTTTGTGACAAGCTGTCACTACTTCAAAATGGATGTTCCAGAACAGTTGCTTTAGTCACAAACCGCCATTTCATTGCGCGAGCACCAATTCACATATTTTCCGAAAACTGTATAATGATGTATAAAATCTCTATAATAATCCTAGCTCAACATTAATCAATATTGTCCGCTAGTTGCCAACACTTGCTGCCGCTATTTTCCAGACGCTGAAATCAGGATGAGCTAATGAAATTTGGCCAATGTTAGCAAGCACTAACCAACACTGGCCAGGACTTAGGTACAACTGACCACTGCTAGTGAACAGTTGGGCACTATGTATTTATTAATTGACAGATAGCGCTGTCTGGACAGGCTACACATAGCAGAAGTGTTCGCATAATGGGTGCTTCCCTACTTCATGACAGTGGCCGGATGCGGGTACGCCGGATGCGGGAGGGACGGACATAGCCCCGAGCATAAGATGCTTTGCATCTAAAAACTTTATTGAAGTCCTGAAGGAGTCCACCCCCGTTTTATAGGGGGAGGATCGCGGGCCGCTCCCACGTAAGGACGGGGAGGCCTAGCCTCACCGCCGCGTCGTGGGCCTTCTGGACAGCATTGAGTTGTTGTAGGAGGACCGGGCTCTTGAGCATGGAGTGAAAGTCATTTTCAGAGAAATCTTGATGTTTTCCCTGTAAAGAGGCGCACCTCCAGAGCATGTGGCTAAAATCACTGCGATCGTGGCAATCCGGACAAAGCGCTGAAATGTCGGAGTAATGACTGTAAGTAAAGAGACTGGGGTATGTTCCCGTCTGAAGCATGCGAAGGGAGATTGCCTGTGGCCTAGACAACTTTTCGTGTGGCAATGGAAAGGACCTACGGCCCATTTGATAGGGACATTTTGAGGGCACAGGAAACGTCTCGGATTCACCTCTGCGGACAGAATGGGCCCTGTGAAGTGCCACAGTGCACAATGTTCGCAATGTTGCACTTCACCACAGTGCAAACACAGGTGAAGTGGAGGTCTTCAAACGCTTGCTGCTACGGTGCAGAGCTTTTAGAGCTCCGTGGGGGGGTCTATTGAACGTCTACGACGCGCACGCGTGGCCGGCGGAAAGCACCTAGAGCGCCTGTGGCCTCGGGCCTCTCCCGGCACGGGATGTCGCGTATGACCTCAACCTCAACCTCAATGCCAAAAATGATGCTTTTGAAAACCTTATGTGTGCCGGACTTTACTCACTTACTAATGGAAAGTGTACTGATTAGGAACTTTTGGAAAAAATAGCTTCAAAATCAAGTATGTTCCCTGCACAATGTTTGCGTCCCAAGGATTCGTTCCTGGCACCCAGGCGTCACACAAGGTATGGAACAAAATTAAGGCAGCTTCGCGCTGGTAGTGCCAAAGCCTGAAGGAAGTGCGGAACTGGGAAGCCTTCTTTGTGTCTCTTGCGTTATCTTTTTTCTTTCCACCTCTCTTTCTTTCATTTTGTATTTTCCAGCTTCTTCTGTCTATTTTCTCTTTACTTCTATTTATTTCTATTTTTTTTCCATTTGTTTTCTTTCTACCGCTGTCTTTAAATTTTTCGCTTGCTTCCTATATTTTTTTATTTTTAAAGCTCCGCACTCCGTATCATCGTCAAGGCACTCGAAGAACAAGAGGAAGAAAACATCTCTTTGGCTCGGGCGCGCACTCAGTATGCTACAGAAGGCTATGCTAGATATGGTTTAGCCTGCGTTAAAATAATCATCAAGGCTCACAAAGAACACGAGAAAGAAGACTTCTCTTTAGGCGCGAGTGCGCGCTACAGGTGGACTATGCTATATTTGGTTTTGCCTGCGTTACGCCAAGCGACGACGACAGCATACGACTGCCTGGCCCCATAAAGTGCTCCGCTCTTAAATGCATACGGGACTGCTACGTTCCTCTGTATTTTATAAAAATAAGTTGCCCCCAAGCACACTGCGCTCTTGGACAAAACATAGTTCAAAAAAGCTCTCCGACGGATAATTTATTTATCATCTTTAAAAAGTTGGTCGTCCTCTATACTGCACTGTGCGTTTTTATATGCAAATGTATACCTCGGAACTATTGTCGTTTTCTGCTGTGTCCAGACACTGATGCTCAAGCCTTATGTGGCTTTCGCTGGCCTGATATGTGTACTATTTTATTTCGAAATGAGCAATAAAGATTATTATTATGTAGCCCAATAGAATATAGGTGAATTGTTTGAGTAGTTCGACATCGGCTGCCGGCTGTTCGCAGTGACGTAACAGTGCTGGTGTTACGTCACTTTTTCGAGAAGGTCATTTTTGCAGGCAAACTATGAGACATTACGTCCTTCCATTTACATATGAAAATAGCCATTACTTGCCCCCCATCTGTGCGCAGATGTAAATAGACCACCTCTATCCGCTCCCCGTGCTTTACTTTTCCTTAATTCACTGACAACCATCGTTCAGGTGTCAGCCGTTCGAGCTAGACAGTTACAGTGCGTCCATCATTATTCTTTTCAAGGAAAACTTGTGTTGCTTCACAATTGTCGGTGACATTGTAGGTGTGACCGCGAAAAAACCTGGCGCACAAGAGCGCAAAGAAATGCGGAACTCGAAGGTGCGCCGGTTACATGAGTATTTGTGTACACAGTTTCTCAATAAGTGATTCTCTTCCGATCACGTGCTTGTCGGTACTAAGCCGTTTGTGATGCGCCAATCGAGATTACTTGTGTTTTCACAACGATATATTTATTAGGTGCGAAGCAGCTCTTTGACAGGCTGTGTAGCGATGTCCCTCCCTTCGTGCGTACGAAAGCGCCGCAACGCGCTCCCCTCACCGCAGGTGTTGGAGCGGTGCCAAGTAGGTCACGCCGCAGCGGCGCGTTGACGTCACGCTCCCCTCGCAGTGCGCGCTGACGTCACTCTCTCCTCGCCTGCCGCGCGCTCGCCGGAGCGCCCGCAGCTGCCGCCTGACGCGCAACGACAAGACCTACGCCAGCCATCGCTTCAAACGAATCTTCCAGCGCTCACCGCAGCACCCGCGTTAGCGCCGTTCAACCCGTGACGCCACCCGCGTGCGCAACGCTGCTGCTTCGCATCCCATCAGGGTTCCCTTTGGGAAGATGCACCTAATTTTGTTTGCCTGTAGCAACGAAAGTGTTGTGCTGCTAAGCGCGTGGATAACGGTTTCATTGCCAGGCATCGAGGAAGGAAGCAGTTTGAAGGCAGAATCGCGAAAAGCGAGAGCAAGAAAGAAAGAACGATAAAAGACCGCCAGGCCTGCGCGGAACGCGCAGCACAGTCACTGCGAAAGCTCGAAGAGCGGCCTTTGTAGAGCCCTAAACACTCTTGGGGCAACTACTACAAGCTCATTTGCATGGTACCCACTACGTCATAAATCATCATAATTTTTGTCTGGTGGTGAAGCGTCCACTATGCCAATATTCGTCATTCTTCAGGGAAAACGCGGTACCCGCTACACACTTGTAACGCATTATATGCGCACTTTGTTGATGCTGTGGCTGACGAAGATGAAGAATTATGCCTGAGGCTTTTGCAATGGGTTGGAGCATTGAACGACCCACTCGTTACGCAATTCGCATTGTGTTCATGCCTGGTTGTTACTTTACTGTTCTAAAACGTGTTATTACACATGTTAACGAGATTCCTTACACGACATGAAGCCTGCATAGGGTCAATTGGCAACACAGTTTCGAGCACCGGCGTAGCTCAGTGTTAGAGTGCCGGGCTGCCACGCAGAGGGCCCGTGTTCGATTCCCATTCTGCCCTAGGTGTTTTTTAACGCGATAGCGTTAAAGAGCTCGTTTCGCAGAAATTCTGGCGTCGGCGTCGGTGTCGGCGTTGGCGTCGGCGTCGTTGGTTGTGAGCGAAAAATCATCTTGTCCGTGACCAAAAAATCGAGAAAGATTTTTAAAACTATAAGATTTTTAAACTAAAGATTTTTAAAATAATAAAAACTTTCACTGTATTTGTACAGCCACGCATCTGCTTGGAAATACAGTGAAAATAACTTCCTCTGCTTGGAGATGTAGTAAAAATAACTTTCATGCTTCACAAACGCAAGCGTCCTTTATATCGGCGTCGCCATATAACATGTAATATCCCAGGAATATTGCGTGGTACAAGCGTACATTGCCATCGGGCGTCAGAATATGTGACTATCATAACGATTTCGTAGTTTAAAGCCGGCCACCCATCACAAACGGCACACACCTTACTGCGCGTATTCCCTTAACACCACGTAGTGGTTGCATAGCAAGTATGCACTAGGTAGTTGAAGTAGGCACTCGGGACAGGATATCGCTATAGCGTTCAACTGTTAAAGGCGAAGATTAAGGGCCCCCCAATTTTTATTTATTTAGTTTTTTCTTATTTCACGCGATACTGGTTACGGACGCCGGCGGCTGCGGCTGCGACGGTGGCAGCGGCGGCGGCGGCGGCAGCGGACAACTACGGCGCAAAAACGGGCCCTTGTTGTGATCTCATAACAGCTTTCGCTGTAAAAGTGGAACATCAGGCACGCTTGCGCCAAGCTTTACTTGCCCACATTTTTACATTACATCATGCATGACGACTGGCTAGTCCAGCACATAGGTGTCTCGTTACGCTCTCCGGTGCATTTCGTACGATTGCAAACATCATACTACCATCAGGGGAACGTGCATAGACATCGAAACATCGCCTTCACAAACTTTAAACTACAACCTTTGGAGGAAGATCCCTTAACTTTATACTTTACGGACCTCAAGGCCGTTGTACTCAAGGGGAAACGTTCTCATCTACGATTACGAATAAATAGCAGCTTTACAAAACTCCCATGGCTGCTTTGCATACTACTCGGGTTCCCTTGCGCGTAGATGTGCGCGATTTTTTAGATGTGAAGCATCTTATGGCGAAGCTTAATCCGGTGGTGGTGGTGGTGGTGGTGGTGTGCCGTGTACTGCGCATGCGCAAACAGTTAAATAAGAAACCTCCTCTCCCCCTCTCTCTCCTCTAGGCATCCCTCCCCGCGGCCACCACCCTCACTGCGCATGCGCCTCCCTTCCCTCTCCCCCTCTTACACTCCCCCCTCTCTCCATCCCTGCCCGCGGCGTCTAACTCCCCCTGCGCATGCGCGTCCCCCCTGTCTCTCCTCTCCTACGCTCTCCCCTCTCTCCTCTACGCATCCCTGCCCACGGCGTTCTTACTACCACTGCGCATGCGTGTCACCCCCTCTCTCTCCTCTCCTACGCTCCCCCCTCTCTCGCCTCGCGACGCCGACGCAGGCAGCGTCTGCTGAGTTTCTTGGTTGAAAAAACCGACTGCTCGCGCTGCACAACCGTTCACTGGCCATCCCGTATATATGGCAATGGATCTTGACCTCCAAGGTGGTGCCGGTGGGAGATTTCTCCTGTGCGTTGTTGAACAATAAAAATTCGCAGCGTGCGCGTTAACTAAAAGCGGAGTGCGTGTCTCTGTGTCCAGTCGGAGTCTTCTGTCTCTCATTGCCCATTAGCAGCGATTGGCATGTTCCAGTAGGAAAACACTGCTCCATCACTGCCTGATTTGCGCCTCCCCAGTTTTCTCTCCTGCGCAACGCTGCGATGAGCGCCAGCGTCAACGCCGCCGCCAGTGTAAGCGTTAGCGCCCGCTGCTTCACATCTACACATGGTTCCCTTTAGCGGGAGATGGTGTAATTTTTTTCTTTTACCACTCTGTACTTTGCTAAATAGCACGCTTATCTCTGATAACCCAAGCTTCGTTGCCTGGCGAAACATTAGCTCGAGCTCGAAAGATCACAAGCATAAAGTGAGGAAAAATACTTGAACAGGAGGTGTCGCTAGAGCCAATGTTTCGACAAGAGGTCCTGTCTTCTGAAGAACACAAGTACACTTCTTTAAATGTTCGTTCTCCGGCATAGGTCCGCAAACTCACGCACAAGTCGACTCCCTCCCACCAACACAGACTCAGATCCAGCCCGAAGTCTGTCTGAGTGAGTCCGATTGAGTACTATTCTTGTGAGTTGGAGTCGGAATGAGTCCGTTTGAGAAACATATTAGTGAGTATGAGCCTGAGTGAGTCCGGCTGAGGAAAATTTTGGTAAGTCTCTGTCCGAGTGAGCTCCCAGCACGAAAAGTATATTCATGAGTGATTCTCAGTGAGCTCCATATTTTCGGCACACCAAGTATTTTCATCTCTTTACACCTCGATCCTCTCCTGGAAGTGTGTCTTCCCAAGTGAAACATTACATAAAGAATTCTCATAATTCAATGTGTTTCCGTAAAATTCTTATGAAAATATATGACAGCCATAGGGAAAAGATATGATCTTTGAATGAATTGCATCAAAAAAACTGAAATATTGGAATTGTATGCGTAAAGTTTCAGCACCATATTAAGCGCAGCGGGTGTCAAGCGTACCGTGTCAAGTTTGGCTTTATTCGATCTGAAGGAAAAATCGAGACCTCCCATATTGTGACTGGGTTTGCGAGAAGCACCTCTCAGAGAGTGGCATATATTCGTGGCACGGTGCCTTTTACGCAATTTCTTTTTTTACAACCATCAAACGATCTTGCAGCAGCTTAAGTGGTATCATCGCAGGAGTAAGTGACTCGCAGCAGTCGCCATTTTTGGAGTTTATAACCATCAGCGACACAGTGGGCAGCCAGTTATCAGAACAATAATAATAATAGGAATGATAAATAGAAGGCAAGTACGGTCATTGGTTAGAAGAACGGTGCCTAACTCATCGACTGGGTCTTAAAAACACATTATAGAAGAAACACGTCAAGAAACACGTCAAGAAGGTACTTGCCCTCTGAGTAACGCATTTTTTCGTTTAATAATCAAGATATTTGAACTTGTCCGATATGATCAAGTAACATTCCTATTCGCGCGTAAATGGCAAGCGGTGAATGGACAACGAATGGTCTCGTGACCGCCGAGCTTCTTCAAGAGCAGACCGTGTGCGATTGGCCTTCTCCGAGAGGCTGCTCATGTGACAAAGGGCGCGTCCGCACCGTGATCACATTAGTATGCCCGAGCAAGAACTCCAAGAATATTTGCTTCGTGGCCAGGCACAGCCGAAGTGTTCCATTGGCTGTGCCTCCAGCCGGAATCCAACCACGATGCCTATCGGCCTTGCAGCCACACAGTGCAACAGTACATAACGAATGCCTGGGTTAGAGAGGCCTTTAAATTTTGCATGTCGATGTGGTGTCGTGGGCTTTTTTGAAGTTCAACACAACATAATGATAAAGCTGCTTGTGTGAAAATGCTTTCCATATTTTATGTTTAAGTCGGACATGGTGGCGCGTGGTCGAATAACCATTTCTGTGTGGCCGCTGATGAAAATCTACTAAATTGCTTGAGTAAAAATAATGAATGACCGTCTGATGCTCTCGTGTGATTTTACGAAAATGCTTATAGAAAATGATATAAGGGCGGCGGCGGATGAGGGGTATTTGCAGGCTTTTAGGGACACCACGGGTTCTTGCATTTTTCACTGTGTTAGTATTATTGTCCGTTTCGCATATTCTGTCGAAATTTTTAGAAGTGTGTCTTTTAATGCATAAAATAGACGCGCGAACTCTGCGCAGGGCCAGGACCCGATTCCGTTTACCACTGTAGAGCACTCCCTTTAGTTCTTATCATACTAGAGCGCTGTCGAAAAGTTTACTTTGAGGATCTGTAGCAGGTAGTCATTTATTGTTTGTAGACTGGGTTTTCCAATTAAATGACTAGGGTTTGCAAAGCTTGAGTGTTGGCAAAAGTTTTCAACAAATTCACTAGATATGTCAACTTGACATGCACTGCCGTCTCTCTGTCTAGCCTTGTAAGTAATGGTATTGTGTAGAAGAAACAGCCTCCTCATAACATCGTCAGCTGGCCGGACATCCATTTCGATGTGACTGAACTGTACATAGAATGCGCGCATACCTGCCGTGATTATTTTCCCGTCTGTCTCGTGACATATTGTGCTCTGGCTCTCATCTTCCCGAACTTGACAGTGTTGCTAAAAGCACCCTATGAGAACTCAGCAGGCTTTATTTTGCAGTATCCCTGCTTCGCTACCCTCCTGGATGGTCGGGTGCGAATAGCTGTATTTTAGAAATTGTACTGAAAAACACTGTTTTAATGTAGCGTGGCCGGCTGCTCCCACAAAGGGACGTGTGTAACGTGCGTTACTTCGTTGCATATAAGAATGCATACTTCCCTCCCTTCAGGGTCCCCATTACAGGCCGGAATCTAAGCAGCGTTGCTTGCGGTGAAAGGGTTTCCTGTAACAGTTTGGAAATATTAACACGACATGGTGAAGGAGTCCGTGTCACAGAAAATGTGGTGCCGGCGTCGGCGGCATGTCGATGGGTGAAATATCCCGATGGAAGCTAAGAATAAAAATCACCCTTCCAGCCGGAATCCAACCACGCATTTTGTATGGCGCTCAAGTATTTTATTACAGAGTTGTGCTGGTGATATAGCGTACTCATGCGTCATGTATTTCCTTATGCAAGTCTGGTTTTAGGGCGATGCCTATCGGCTTTGCAGTGTTGGCTGCCCGCTTTTATAAGCAATCAATATGCACAACTATCACTCCGCACGCAATTGTCAATACGCCTACGATAGCTATGAATCTTATGAACATCATCGTAACATAGAATGCAATTAGTGGCGATGAAACTGTCTCTGCACTAACGTAAGGACCATGCGCTAGCCTTTACACGGCCAGTGTACTCGCTGTGCCTTGTACGCCCCCCCTTCCCATTATGTCCATAGCTAGTCAAATTATACACACACTCGTTGACTGGTTCGCATGAAGTTGATTCGCACAATTCATTTGCACGCGGTGATCTTTCAGTCAGGTTCCTCAACCACTCATAAATTGCTATGTCCACATTAGCGCATAGGTAGACAGAAACGGTAACGTGCTTTTGGCTTACTAACGAATGTTTAGCAGTTGCAAAATGGCGTACGATAGTCGCTTGCTCGCTTGGTTAAAAGATATTTTATCTTTCAAACTGAAAAACTCACCCCTTTCTAATTCTTCCAGCATGGGGGGACAGTAAGTTCGCTGACCTCCTTTGCATTTTGTACAATCAGACGGAAGATGTCAATAGTACTACGGATAATCGTGGGCACTGTACTTTCTACATAATTTTTTTCTTACTCCTACATGACTGCAACGCCCGTCCGAACCTCTGACATTTGTAGCTTCGGGTTAGGTATGTGTGGCCTTACGTTCACCTTTATAGACGAAGCTTTGTCAGAGCTGGGCAGAACAAGTGCAAAAAGTCATTGTCACGCGCTTATTAGGACGTTTGTCATACGTTGCTTTGGATTGTTATTCTTGGTACTATACGTTTTGTTCTCGGAACTCTTTAAAGAAGCCTTCGTCGTTCGAGTGTAGAAAACAGTTTTCAGTTATCACACCTCTGCTCCCATTCAATGAAGAGTACTCTGAAGGGGTCACTTTAAGGCTTGATATGTTGGTGAGATTGCCAAGCTTTCTCATTCGTTTCTTCTGTTTCAGTTCAAGGAATAGTTGTCAATTTGATATAGTCGGTGCTCTAAACAGCGAAGCTGCTCTTGGTCGAACCTCTCATGTCCGGCATCCGTGGTAATGCTTGTGGCCATCATAAACTGGCGCGCGCCACAGACATTGGCTGAATCCTACTACTCACTACTGGTGCTCTAAAAATGAAGGCAACAGTTAGCCCAACAACGGGCCTGTGCCACAGCAATTTCTGTGGCCTTTCAGAAAACGGTCATCGTTATCAACTAGTATGTGAAACGAGAATTGGGTGAATCCCACTTCACTCAACTTCCACTAAACAGGAAGAAGTCAATAGGTAGCCGTGATACCTTGTGGTCATAAAGAGAGGTGGCGATACTACCCCCTCAAGGCTTAACAAAATGTGTTTGGTAAAGAGCAGTGATCCAACATATCAGAGCGCCTTAAGCGAAAGCTTCTTCGTAAACCTCTGTAAAAGAGTGGTATGTTGAAGATGCAATAAAAATATACGACCACCTTAAAGCTTAAGAAACAGTGTTTAATAAAAAGGAGTAATACAACATATCTGACAAACTTGCAAAACATAGAAATGTATTAACCTGATGAAGGGAATGCCACCAGCTCCCCGTTTTATAAGTGTCCGCGAAGTGGAGCTCCTTGAATATTTTCTTTATTTTTATTCCTTCTTTGAAAGCTTTGGCCACGAGTAGAGATATGTTTCGAATGGGGCGCGGACCTTTACTGCGGATCACGCACTGCTTTCACTGCCCTCGGTCCGTCTGGTAATCGTGCCCTTGTTGGTTCATTTGGATGGAGTAACTGCCCCGGAATGTGTTTGTCCCAGTTTCAAACCACGAAGGCAGACGATGTTTCAATCAACTAAGAAACCTTTTTCCCGGAGAAATCGCAGTTTTCTTGTAGCCCAATGCCATCAAAGACGATGAATGAAATAGAAGTTCTTTTTTTTTGTTTCATAGCGATTCCTTCATCATGCGTGATTCTGCAGGGGTTGTGCCTCATGGCTTCCCAGGTCATAGTACGCAGCTTACTTGGTATTAGCGAGTTATGGTACACGACGCAAGTCGCACGTTGTGTACAAGCCAACCCGTAAAACCTTTATGCAGTATACTTTGTTCGGCAACTGATTAGTCGCTTCCTTTTCTTTCGCGACTCGCGCACCAATGGCTTTGCACAGCCAAACACGGACGCCTTGAAGCATGTTACACGATGTTTTCAGGTAAAGCATGTCCGCAGCTTCCAGAGCATAGCTGAGGAAGGTGTGGACGGCGTTCTTTTTTACAGCGAAGCTGGTGTTCTCAAGCAAACTCACGCGGACTCAACCTCACAAATATTCAGGTGTACAGCGCTCACTTGAACTAAAAGCCACAGCGGTGCTTTAGTGGTTGGAGTGCTCGGCGGCTCACCCGAAGCACCTAGTTTGGATACCCGTCATGTGGTCGCACTTCGATGAAGGTGAAATGCTTGGAGGCCCGTATATTGTGCGATTTCGGGGCATGATGAAGAACTGCAGGTGGTCGAAATTTTTCAGAAGCCTTGATTGCAGCGTCTCTCCTAGCCTGTGTCGCTGTGGGGCGTAAACCCAATATGCCTACAAACAAACCCGGGCTAAGCGTGATCAAAGCTTCTTCATGCAGCCTCACTTTTGGTGAACTCCATTGGGAGAGAACAGGAGCACTCAAAAGCGCGCTGAAAGTGGTCTCTTCAGAGCCGGTGTGTCACACAACACTCCATGGTAACAACCGGACGGGGTGTGTGAGCGCTTACGTCGGTGAAAACTAGCACGATGAGCGTTAATGCGTGCCAACGTGCGCAAAGGTCCGTATGGACGACTTCAGTGTAGGTTAAATCTGCCACGTCTTGCTCCTCTAATGTACGCATGCCGCCCTTTTGTTCTGTCCGCATGTATCTGTTAAAATCTCGCTTGTAGAGTTAGAATTCGTTATCGAAATAATGTAATAATAATATCTGGGATTTAACGTTTTGGAAACCACGACATAATTAAGAGGTACGCCGTAGTGGTGGGCTCCGGTAATTTCGACCATCTGGTGTTCTTTATCGTGCACTGACATGACATTACACGGGCCTCTACCATTTCGCCTCCGAGACTTCATTATGGTCTCCATATCACGCCGAAGTCTTCTCCCTTAGTTTAAGAGGCAATTATATTCTAGCATGTGAATAGAAAAATAACTATTTAGCACGCACATTGCTGAAATTGTGTTCTTCATTTTGCTTAAATATTTTATATTTTTACAGGTGATACAACTCAGTTGACGCCTGAAGCGCCGGATACCTGTTACCAGTGAGGGAAAGCCATCTTCCATGCCCTGATTATGACGACTGCACTGTCCTTGACGTTTATTATAAGTGCTTTGCCGTACGCATTTGTGTAAACAATTTTCCTACTGGAGGTATTTACAGGGTTGTCCACTCTTAGTAAGTAGGAAAACGTTTCAGCGTGCCTGCGCTACGCCGAGCAACGCAGTGCGATCGCGCATCGCAGCCAGGTACCTCATTCAATTTGCACGCGTATGGTAAAGCACGCTGGCCGGACAGCGTGGTTGATCGCGATATGTTGAAATCAGTCGGTTCGAACGAGCAGATCGCACGCACACGTTGATTGGGAAACACGATGTTTGATGTTCCCTCAAACGTTAAGGCGCGTTCACACTGAATCATTCGGCTACTAGAGCGGCGCGAAGCCCAGGTCAGTGGCATCCAGATCTACCTGAACAGCCGTTTCCGCTCTTGAACTCGGGCCAACTTTTGTGGCAGCTGCCGCCGTATTCCCCCCAACCGCGAACCAACTGGAGCGCGAGTCGAACTTAGGAAAGATAGCGGCGTGCTTGTCGTATCGCAGTGGACGAAGCACGTAGCGATGGCAAAGTTCTACTTGCATCCCACCATGTCGTGACATCGCACAAAGGGTACCTTTATCTCGGCGCGACCAAGCTTGACGCGCATATTGTTCTTGCGGCGAATGCATGTCTGTGTTCGTAATGCATTGTCGGGAAGTTGCTTGCCAGCAGGTCTAGCAGTGCGACGACTGGTCTTGCTTGTGTGAGTCGCCATAATGACATGCGACTTCAGCGTGAACAGAATGAGCCGCGGGAATATCCGGAATATCTGGCGCCTTGCTTTTGGTTAGCGCTTTATACACGGCAAATGGCGCTGGACAGCATTTAGGTGGCGTGGCTGGCAAGCAGCGTGAATGATTCGGAACATTTGCAGCAGGACAACTTCGGTCGCGGTAGACGGCGAATTGACAAGGTTGAACGAACCTTTAAGCGGAACGACGTCTCCAAGGTTGGCAACTCTCACAAACGGTGCACACGTATACGTTTGTCGACGTGGGTAAATTGTCCGCATTGGGCTGGAAAGAAGGCTTTTGTATTTTTAAATTCTCTTCTGCGGAGCAAGAGTCGCAATGTTGATGTGATTTAGGGTAAAAACACTCCGTATTGATCTAACTAGTGGTATTTTGAAAGTTAATTTGTTGCTACCACATTACGCTGCGTGAATCAGCCCATCTTCAGCCAAAACAACAGCCTATTTTGGTGGCCTAGCTGTTTAACACCGCTGCCGCCTGTGTTCGCAACCGCTACCGCGAGAAAGGAGAAGAAACTAAATGTGCAAAAATAGCCAGGATTGGATGGGATTTCAACACAGGCCCTCTGCGCGGCAGTCGACCCCAAAAGACCATATGCAGGCGTAATGTTCGGGAAACTGAAGTTTCACGAACATTACGCCTGCATAGGGTCTTTTTACAAAGGGGTTCCGAGACCTGGTGTGGCTCTTTGGTAGAATACTTGAGTGTCCACGCAGAATGCCTTGGGTTCGATTCCAGCTGGGACCGTAACGTATATTCTTGCATTCGTCGGGTCAACCCTGCCGATGTCGGTTTTTCTTAACGCTCTTGCATTTAAACTATCAATGTCTGTTCTCGCCGTTCCTCGGTAGATATAAACTGTCAAACATCTGTGGCGTATACCCGCATTCCGCGGCCAGTGGTATATGGGTATGTGCGACACGTGTTAGTAAATGGCAGCCGGAATTGTATAAACCCAGATGTGCGCACTGTAATAGCACTGCAGTACTAGTGCACATGGTCTGCACCTGCACTTCCTACAACGACCTGAAGCAGAAACGCAGAATCCTAGGGAGGCGTCATTGCGCAGCCACGACGCCCAATAACAGCGTAAAGTGATCGGTCCCACCCCGACCGCCGCTGAGTCCCAAGGGATTCCGGCCGACGGCTGGGAGGATGAACGGGGGCAGAGGCCAAAGGCTTCTTCTCCGTCAATCTCGGCGGGTGCAAATAAACGTTATTTCTCTCTCTCTCTGTCATACGTGTCTAGAGGAAAAGGTCTGACGTCATACGGGACGGAATTTTAAGATTATTTATGGAGATGACCTGAAAGTCATAATCGCCAAATCTCCTACCCTCCCATACTAATTTTGGTCTGACGCAAGTTAAGGAGGTGATCCCGAGAGGACCCAGACGTAGGCGGCTAGATAGATAGATACAGAGAAACGGTCAAAGGGTCTGCAGTACGCAAAGAAATTTGAACTTTGCAAAATAGCCCGAGCCAGGCCTACCTAGGCGCCCATCGGCTCCGCGGTATCTTTAGTACAGCGCCTCCATTGGAAGCTACGTTAATTCTTTAGCATTTTGCGTGTAAATTTATTATCGGCCACATCTTTCTCTTCTAAAGTGCCCACGTCCTGCCTGTGTGCTGCTTACGTGATTGTGTTAAAACATCACTCATCGTGATAGGCATGTCCAAGTTCTTTTGTTCATTTCGCATAAATGTCTTTACAGGTGATACGATTGAACTGACGGCTATAGCGTCGGGCAACTGTCAGCAGTGTGAAAAGCATTTTCAGAACAATGATAATGAAAGCTGCGCGGCACTTCAGCTTTTTAAGTATTGCTTTGATGTACGTATTTCTTCCGATGTTATCATGAAAGAAAACAAATGTATTGTTGGCGCTACTTGTCTTATTCATGTATGTAGCACAATCTTCAGTAAATGTATCCGAAATGGAGAAAGTGTAGGGTTTATATATATATATATATATATATATATATATATATATATATATATATATATATATATATATATATATATATATATATATATATATATATATATATATATATATATATATATGAGTGTGTGTGTGCTTGTGTGTGGATTTGACCTGTAAGATCCAGAATATGTGATAGAAAAATAGTTGATTTGTTTTGTCACTTTCATATAGGACCGTGATTGTTACACGGCTTTAAAAAGAACAGCATACTCGTAGTCAATACAGAGGACTTTTATTTTCATTAGAAATAGCTTAGCAAATTTTTACGCTGTATGGAAACACGCTTCAATCATTTATTTGTTTCGGGCCCTTCAATGGGGTTCACGTAGCAGTGAACTGTGTCTGCGTTTGGAGAGGTAAGCTGCATGGTCGTGATGCAAGGTTCATCCGGTACAATCCTGTTTGACTAAGACAGAGCCTCAGACCAGGTGGGCGAAGTCAGTTTTCCCAATGAAAGAGAAAAATTTTAAGACGTTAGAATAAATAAAAATCCGGTGAGGGCGAAGCATTTAGGAAAGGGTGTTTCAGCTTCACTAACGTTAAATCTAGGAAGGCGCGAAGTATACAGTGTGCGCTGCTGTTTCGCACAGCAAAATAGCTGCTAATGGGCAATGAGACAGAAGAAGAAGAAGAAGAAGAAGAAAAGGAAGAAAAAGAAGAGACAGAAGAAGAAGGACCTGACTGATGTAATTCGCCACATTGTTTTGAGACAGATTTTCTTGATGAGGCACTAGTGGTGCCAAGCCTGAAACCGGGCATCTATGGAAGGGTGTTTCAGCTCCACTAACTTCATTGGCTATTTGTTGGTCTAAGTGTTGCCTTCTT
Source organism: Rhipicephalus appendiculatus (assembly GCA_030522465.1). Classification (NCBI taxonomy): domain Eukaryota; kingdom Metazoa; phylum Arthropoda; class Arachnida; order Ixodida; family Ixodidae; genus Rhipicephalus; species Rhipicephalus appendiculatus. The sequence continues at coordinate 39,593 of JALIZH010016809.1, forward strand.
CATTTTTAGTGGACCGGCGGTGAGTAGAGCACCATAACATTTCAAATATGTTTCAAGAAGTGGTGTTTCAAATCGATGACTTTACGGTAGAGATTCGCGTTTGTGTCTCTGTTATATGATAAAAACTTGAGCGCCTTGGTGAATTTCGTTGGGGATCCTGACACCGCTGCCAAGATAAACATTAACTCATAATATGCATAGTATGGACCGGTGGTGACTAGTAGCATTTACCCTATTTTTGTGGCACATAGCCGTTTATCATACACCAATGACGACGACATGACACGTCGACAAGCCGAGACCCTTAGGTGATTGGCTCTTAAAAAATGAACGAAAGAAACAAAGCGAAATGTTACATATGCTGACAACAGGGTGCTAAGACTTGCGAGGCACTGCCGTTGCACGAATTGCCGTGGTAGCGTTGAACCATACTTCCCCATATCCCGCTAAAGGGAACCATGTGTGGATGCGAAGCAGCGGGGGAGATAATTAGACTGAGCGGGAGGAACGTCGCCGCTCTCGTTTCACGGCAGCGGTCCGGGCGCTCATCGCGGCGCTGCACAGGAGAGACAATGAGGCGCGCGCGCTCCGTCATTTTCATACCGCGGAACTACCGTGGCGCCCCCCAGCGGAGTATGCAGCTGTCACACCACCTGTCGTGCGCACCGCTCCGCAGATGGATTCCTAGAGGAGAGGACGGGGGGGGGGGACCGTAGGAGAGGAGAGAGAGGGGGAGGGGACGTGCATGCGCTGTGGGGGGTGTGGGACGCGGGAGCTGCTCCGTAGAGTAGAGGATTCCTAGAGGAGAGAGGGGGGAGAGGACGCGCATGCGCTGTGGGGATGTGGGACGCCGCTCTGTAGAGTAGAGGATTCCTAGAGGAGAGAAAGGGGGGTGAGCGTAGGAGAGGAGAGGGGACGCGCTGTGGTGGTGTGGGACGCGGGAAGGAGGGACGGACTAAGCCCCCTCCGAACATATGCAAGCAAGATTAAGGAATGGGGTCAACCTGGGCGACAGACACCACCTGCCTAGCCATTGCTAAGCAGCCTCTCTGTGCTCTCGGCCATGACTCAAGGAATGGGGTCACCCTGGGCGACAAACACCACCTGCCTAGCCATTGCTAAGCAGCCTCTCTGTGCTCTCGGCCATGACTCAAGGAATGGGGTCAACCTGGGCGACAAACACCACCTGCCTAGCCATTGCTAAGCAGCCTCTCTGTGCTCTCGGCCATGACTCTGATGACTGTGTTAGGGTTGACGGCCTTCATATTACTACAGTGTTCTGGTTCGCATAAAGGGTGCTTCCCTACTTCATGAAAGTGGCCGGACGCGGGACGGGGGACGGGGGACGGGGGACGGGAGACGGGGGACGGGGGACGGGAGACGGGGGGACGGGGGGACGGGGGACGCGGGACGGACACGGGAGCCCCGAGCATAAGATGCTTCGCATCTAAAAATGAACGAAGAAAACAAAGCGAAATGTTACATATGCTGACAACAGGGTGCTAAGACTTGCGAGGCACTGCCGTTGCACGAATTGCCGTGGTAGCGTTGAACCAAACTTCCCCCATATCCCGCTAAAGGAAACCATGTGTGGATGCGAAGCAGCGGGGAGATAATTAGCCTGAGCGGGAGGAACGTCGCCGCTCTCGTTTCACGGCAGCGGTCAGGGCGCTCATCGCGGCGCTGCACAGGAGAGAGAATGAGGCGCGCGCGCTCCGTCATTTTCATACCGCGGATCTACCGTGGGGTCCCCAGCGGAGTATACCTGTCGTGCACTGCTCCGCAGATGATTCCTAGAGGAGAGGACGGGGGGGACCGTAGGAGAGGAGAGAGAGGGGGAGGGGGACGTGCATGCGCTGTGGGGGTGTGGGACGCGGGATCTGCTCCGTAGAGTAGAGGATTCCTAGAGGAGAGAGGGGGAGAGGACGCGCATGCGCTGTGGGGATGTGGGACGCCGCTCTGTAGAGTAGAGGATTCCTAGAGGAGAGAAAGGGGGTGAGCGTAGGAGAGGAGTGAGGAGGTCAACCAGGGCGACAGCCACCAACTGCCTAGCCATTGCGACGCAGCCTCTCTGTACTCTCGGCCATGACTTTGATGACTGTGGTTTGACGGCCTTCACATTACTACAGTGTTCTGGTTCGCACAATGGGTGCTTCCCTACTTCATGAAAGTGGCCGGACGCGGGACGTCGGACGCGGGAGGGATGGACATAGCCCCAAGCATAAGATGCTTCGCATCTGAAAAAAAATTTCGTCGCCATTGGTGCTGACGCTGATGTCGACAAAGACGGTGGGTACGTTGGTACCAGTGAAGGGCCTATGGAGCGGTTGACGAGACGAGTCTGCACAGAACCTTTGAGTATGTGGCCTCCAGTCAGAGTAGTTAGGCGGCGTACAAATGCGAGCAAGATGCCCCGTCCATGCCAGTACACAGCGTCTCTCGATCGGCAACTGCACCGGTTGCGTGACTCGCGGTCAATATTGGAGGCCTTTCGCTAAGCCGGACGCTAAACGCCGCCTCCCACAGAGAGAGAGAATAAAACATTTTATTGCGAACAAATAAGTCGCTAGTGGGTGGGCCTCCTAGTCCGGAAGACCATTGACTCTTGCCGCCGTCCGGGCTCGGTCGACCAGGGCTTGATGAGGAAACAAAATCAGCAGCCAGCACTGGAGGAATAGCTAGAATTATGCTGCCCAAGTCTCGTAAACGCCTGGGAACACTTCGACAGTGCCAAAATCTTGGAGTTCGAATTCCTGTAGTTGTCGAAATCTTGGTGCTGTCGAAATCCTGGAAATTGACACGGCCGCTGACGTGCCCGAGCTCGGCGACTAGAGCCTGTCTTCCTCGTATCTTTTCCGCATCCACCGCACTCCGTACCACCTTGACATTGGTCGTGGCTCTTACTTCGCTAGGCCGCAGACCCGTGCCACTTATTGCTAACGTCGGCTTCTGTTATTCCATGCACGCACGTGCTGCGTGTGGCAGCTTTAGCATCAATTTTACCGAGTCTCTCGCATCGCGTGCCATTCGAGGCACCACATCACAGATTGTAAACACCGCACTGTCATACTACGCACTCGCTCATGACAGTGGTAAATTGAACAGCGCATGTTCGTTACGTCGTGAATGAGCGAAACCATTAAATAACGGTACGTGGTTGTGCTTATGATGCCTATCGTATTTTACTCGATGACTCGGACACAGGAAATGCCTATTGCACATCTCATTAAGTACATGACAGACTGCTAAAGCCTAAAGAGATATTACGTAGCTTGAGCGGAAGCATTCCTTCACAATATCTCTGCAAATTCTACCGGCTTTTTTGTTTTATGAGCAAATTAGTTGGTGGTATATGTGTTTCTATTATTGCGATAGCAATTATATGGACACTCTCGGCTGGTTTTTGCCGTCGCCGTTGCCGTCGACGCTGCCGTCATGTACCGTATATGTATATGTATCTATATATTTATAAAATCCACAAAGAAAAATAATTCAGAAAAATGTTCCCGACGCGCGGCATCGAACGAGAGACCTCTTGCTCTGCAGCTCGCGGCGCTAACCGCTCATCCACGAAAGCGCACGTACTTCAACGTTTAAACGGCGAGCTATTTATATACAGCAAGTTTTCAGCGTGTTTTCAACATTACCAGTGAGATGGCGCAAAGGGCGCGCTTTGCGGGGCTCGGGGCTCGGCGCCCCTCTCGTCGCGACGCCCACGCGGATGCGGTCGCGCACTTTGCTCGGTGGGGGGGTAGACGCCCGTTCGCCCGTTCGCGCGCTTATCTTGCGGTGGGGGAGAATCGGGCTTTCGCTGGAACGACTGCGTTGTAGTTACCGAGCGCACGAAGGTCACTTCGCTCGCGGCAGTCCCCCCATTTGCGGAAAGAACACGCTTTTTAAACCCATCGAAGTAACAACTGTGACACTTGTTAGTTCGCGCTCGTCTGTACCTGTGAATAAGTTTCGTGCGTCGTTTTTGTTTGAGCAGCGCGTGAAGTGTCGAGCTGTCAACGTTGTTAGTTCTCTCTCGTCCTGTGCGTGTTGTTTTCGTGTCTCATGTGTGCGTGAGCAGCGCGCTGCACGTTTCGACCTGCTTGAAATTCGTCGCTTGACATTCCAATTTGTTGCTATCGCATTCATTGCTTCGCCTTGTGGCGAAACTGTGACTTTTTTTTTATCACAGATATTTACTTTGTATTGGACACGACGATAGCGCAATGGTTCACGCCAGTGAATGCGAGGTAGGTGGATGCGGATGGGACCATTGAATAGTAGTGTTTTTGCATTGTGCATACTTGCAGGGGTAACATCCCAGGTGCCCAGCTAATGCTACTCGGGCTGTTAAAATGTGCATATAAATACAGATGGAAAGAAGGGGAATTTTAGGGGCAACCTTCATTTATTAGACACCGTAATAATCAGAAGTAACAGATAATAGTACCTAGGAAAGCATAGAGAACGTTATTGGTAGTAATTATGAGAAAATGGTGAAGAAAGTATACTGGACAAATATATAACTTGCAACCGGCAGGGACCAAGCCTGCAACCTTCGGATTACGCGTCCGGTGCTCTACCGATTGAGCTACAACGGCGGTCATCCCTCCGTCCACTTCAATGGGTATATCGGTGCTTTTAAAACTGGTGGTGTGTCAGCGCCGATCGCTGTCATGGCGGCGAGTGTGGAACAGTCTTTTTCTGCCTGCTGGCGTCACGTAGCACATGATCTTTGTACGAGCTGGCAGGTGACCAATAGTCCCTTGCATACTACCTGTCAAGTCTGCCAGAACGAGACCCTCGCTATGAGTAAAGGACAGAAAGTGAGTTTTAAGGGGTGGCTTGTTGTTTGTTAGACACTGTATTAATACAAATTAAAAGACAGTAATGCCCAGGAATGTGTAGATAATATTATTTGTAGTAATTATGATATAACTGTGAAGAAAGTAAAGTGGAAGAAATGATAACTTGTCGCCGGCAGGGACAGGCTTTTATGAAGGCTTTTTTCGATCGGAGACGCAATGTCGGCATTATCAGGGAAATTGAGGTAGCTGCTGTGACGCGCATATGCCTGGCCATTTACAAATGTTCAGAAAGCACCTGCTGCTGCCTTTTGCGGAGTAATGAAATCCGGCTGATTTTATCGAAGCAACCAAACCAAAGCGATGAACTATCATGCCCTTCCCAGACGTCCAGAATGACGAAAATATTTCTGAAAGCAATTGAAGTGGTAATATTCTTTCGGATTTCACAAGGAAAATGCGCCGCGCCTGCTAAGCAAGCGCAGTGCTGACAAACACGAAGCGAACTACGTTAAATGTAGGTGTCACGACGCACGGTTATTTTCAATGCCACGGAAGTGTACGGCAGTGGGGCTGTCTGCCTTTTTGCTTCGCTTTTACTGGCAAAGTTGGCCTGATTCCATCACTTTACAAAAACAAGCAGCAGCTGCCTTGTGGCAATCTCAAAGCGGTAATGTACTCTACGCAGGAAAGACTTTCATTCTTCGATTTGATCCAACCGCCTCCGTTCCTTGAATGAAAAGCTAAATATTTGAACTGATATAATTACTTCAGTAGTTTTAAGTGTAGTATTTATATAATTCAAATTTATATGACTAAGTGACAAATAATATTGAGATGTGTGCCGCTCAGAAAATTTGATCCCGAAGCTAGTCAACATGTTGCCGTTTCTTCACTTCAAGAGCTTTAAAACACATTTCCATGAAACAGATGGCAGAATACGTCCTTTGTCTAAACGACCATCTACATTTTACAGCACGAAGGAAGACTAATCGTAAAGAAACTGGTGGCAGGCCACAACGATTCGCTGAGGTGAGCCTTCTTTCCATTGTAATTTCAGTACACTCTTATCAGGAAATATTTCGGCGTTTTTATATCATATCTGCATCCCGTGAGAGCCTCACAAAAGTGGAGCCCCAATCGCAGCCCCATGGTGAGCCTGCCCTTTACTAGTGTAAAAAGTGAATGACATCACTGCCACGCCTTATGAAAGTTTGCATGTATGGAAAAATAGTTATTTCGCATGTGTGCGCATACTACAGAGGCTCACAGTAATACAGCGACGCACGAAGACCACGTTCATAAGCCCAGTGTGGCATCCTCGGAGTAATAAAAACAAAAGAAAAAAAAATTGGTGAAAGTTTCACAAAGCCGCGCTAGGCTTGAAACATCAAAACTGGACGATTCTGAAGAATAATCTGGTTGCTTCTAGGTTGTTTCTAAACCTTAGCTATAGGTGAGACAGCTTGTGTCTAGGTTCCTTCTAGATCGTTGCTAGGTTTTAGCTAGACGTTGCTAGAATGTTTCTAACTTGGTTCTAGAGAGGCGCGAGTGAGAGACACGATACGTATGTCCAAACAGGAGAGACATAACCCCGCTCTGAAACCGAGCGTTCGCCCCTTTTATAGATCTACGGGCACGTCGTCGTTGGCGTAGCCTTTCCTTCGCTTCGAGGTCTTCTCGCAGCCGTCGTTGCCTTTCCTGTTCCATATAACTATCTCGTAGTACACACACGTTGTCTTCGGTTTGCCGCCGTCCCTTCGCAGCCATTACTTGGCTTCTAACTGTTGCCATCTTTATTTTAGAGCGCAGATCTTAGGCACCTGTTTCTGCATTGAGCGGTGTCGACATCGGTGATGCACGAACTGATAGACTGAACGAGGACGGAAGAGAGAGAGAGATAGATTCGAGAAAGAAGAAGAAAATAAAAGCACGCTATTTTCTGCCTCCCATCGTGGGGGGCACGGCTCAGCGCCTTTAGGAATGGGGAAGAGGGAAGTAAGGATGACAGAAAGAAAGAGAGAAGATAGCGAGAAGGGGTGAGCAGATGACAAGTGTGCATCTTGTCAGTCCAGGCAGGGAGAACGAAGCCAAGGCGTTCGTCTACAGGGCGTCGAGGTCCACAGGAGCTGCAAACTTCAGAAAAGCTAGCAGGGCTGGTATCCTGGACCGTGCGGGAAAGAGGAAGTCCTCCACAGTTGAGAGCGAACGTGGAGTCTGTCGATATGATGAGCCACTGGCCTATATCTGCGCTTTCTTCCGCCGTCACGCGCGCTGGCTCTTCGGTCGGAGCTCGTGCGCATTCAGGACTGGTAGGTGCACTGCAACTGGCTTCGCTTGTCGTAAAAGGGGCTGTTGGCGTTTCGCTTGGTTCCCGACGCCTGCAATGCACAGAGTGGTGTGCGTAGCACTCGAGCGGTGGCAGGGTCTGTGGCAATATGTAACGAATCTTACACATTCATGACTGCGGGAAGTCGAAACTACAAACACATTTGGCGTTGCCCCAACAAGAAGCTGCGCACAAAATTTGCAAAAGGAAGTATTTGCAATGTCAGTGAATTTTTTAGTGGAGCAGTGGTGAGTAGTGGGATTTACCCAATTTTTGTGGCACATACCCGTTTTTCCTAAAGTTTCTCAGTTTAAAAATTATCGTAGTAAACTTACTATCCATTTAAAGCGCGCAAAGCTAGAATACTATAAAAAAAGCCGGCAGATCCCACGCACTGTGGGGAATCGATGTAATGCGAAGCAGCCAGGAAGGAGCAAATCATGTTTTACATAATTTGCATGTCATGTTTTACATGTTAGGACCTGTCATTTATGTTCCTCAGTCACGTCGCGCAATACCAGTTTTGGTGTATATCAAGCTAGCGAACTGGACGCAAGTGCACCATGAGCGTGGCGTGTAAATGGCGTTGTAGATGAGATGCACGCCACGATTTTCATGTTAGCACCCGCCACTTATGTTCGTTTTACAGTCATGTCACTCAATACCAAATTTGGTGTATACCAAGAAGCTAACGAAACGGCCGCGAGCGCGCCATGAGCGTGGAATGCAAGTCATGTCGCTCATGACATGTCATGATTTCCATATTACCACTTGTCATTTATGTTCGTCATGCAGTCATGTCACTCAATACCAAATTTGGTGTATATCAAGCTAACAAAACGGACGCGCGCGCGCCATGAGCGTGGAATGCAAGTCATGTCGCTCATGACATGTCATGATTTCCATATTACCACGTGTCATTTATGTTCGTCATACACTCATGTCACTCAATACCAAATTTGGTGTATCTCAAGCTAACGAAACGGCTGCGAGCGCGCCATGAGCGTGGAATGCAAGTCATGTCGCTCATGACATGTCATGATTTTTATATTACCACTTGTCATTTATGTTCGTCATACAGTCATGTCACTCAATACCAAATTTGGTGTATCTCAAGCTAACGAAACGGCCGCGAGCGCGCCATGAGCGTGGAATGCAAGTCATGTCGCTCATGACATGTCATGATTTTCATATTACCACGTGTCATTTATGTTCGTCATACACTCATGTCACTCAATACCAAATTTGGTGTATCTCAAGCTAACGAAACGGCTGCGAGCGCGCCATGAGCGTGGAATGCAAGTCATGTCGCTCATGACATGTCATGATTTTTATATTACCACTTGTCATTTATGTTCGTCATACAGTCATGTCACTCAATACCAAATTTGGTGTATCTCAAGCTAACGAAACGGCCGCGAGCGCGCCATGAGCGTGGAATGCAAGTCATGTCGCTCATGACATGTCATGATTTTCATATTACCACGTGTCATTTATGTTCGTCATACACTCATGTCACTCAATACCAAATTTGGTGTATCTCAAGCTAACGAAACGGCTGCGAGCGCGCCATGAGCGTGGAATGCAAGTCATGTCGCTCATGACATGTCATCATTTTTATATTACCACTTGTCATTTATGTTCGTCATACAGTCATGTCACTCAATACCAAATTTGGTGTATCTCAAGCTAACGAAACGGCCGCGAGCGCGCCATGAGCGTGGAATGCAAGTCATGTCGCTCATGACATGTCATGATTTTCATATTACCACTTGTCATTTATGTTCGTCATACAGTCAGGTCACTCAATACCAAATTTGGTGTATCTCAAGCTAACGAAACGGCCGCGAGCGCGCCATGAGCGTGGAATACAAGTCATGTCGCTCATGACATGTCATGATTTCCATATTACCACTTGTTATTTATGTTCGTCATACAGTCACGTCACTCAATACCAAGTTTGGTGTATATCACGCTAACGAAATGGCCGCGAGCGCGCCATGAGCGTGGAATGCAAGTCATGTCGCTCATGACATGTCATGATTTTCATATTACCACGTGTCACTTATGTTCGTCATACAGTCACGTCACTCAATACCAAGTTTGGTGTATATCAAGCTAACGAAACGGCCGCGAGCGCGCCATGAGCGTGGCATGCAAGTCATGTCGCACATGACAAGTGATGATTTCCATATTACCACTGGTCATTTATGTTCTTCATACAGTCACGTCACTCAATACCAAATTTGGTGTATCTCAAGCTAACGAAACGGCCGCGAGCGCGCTGTGAGTGTGGCATGTAAATCATGCTTTTCATGACAAGTTAGTCATAATTTTCATGATATGACCAGCCATTTATGTTCGTCATACGGTCATGTTATGCCATACCAAATTTGGTAGAAATCCCATTAACGATACGGCCAGGAGAGCACAAAGTCGTAGGCGGCTAGATAGATAGCTTGATAGATAGATACGCTCAAAGTCGCCGAAGTTCGCTAAGAAATGCTTCGCATTTAATTATTTTCCAAGATTTTAGGCAACCTAAGGGAAGTCTGGCAGATTGTAAATAAAACAACTGATAGGAAAAATACAATACCATACGTGTAACGCAAGCTTAGGGCACACTGAGTGATGAAGAAGCTGCTGGAGAACTAAATGGTCAGTTTATACGTAGTAGAGCATATGTGTTATCCATTGGCCTATTAAACATTGCGAACCTGGAAAGAAGTTTTCTAAACTCCATGATGTTTTTTCACCTACAACAGCACATGAAGCTGAACAAATAACCGGAGAGCTTAAAAACGACTGCGCTTCTGGTATTGACGATATGCTATCACAACCAGTCGAACACATCGCACACATAAGTTCTATTCCCATCGCCTATGTTGTTGAACTCAATATTTGGAAGTGGTTTATGTTCTGATGCGCTTCAACAGCTTGCGTATGTCCACTTCATAAAGAAGGAACAGGTCCCAGTATCAAAACCAGTCGAACACGTCGCAGACATAAGTTCTATTCCCATCGCCTATGTTAGTTAACTCAATATTTGAAAGTGGTTTATGTTCTGATGCGCTTAAACAGCTTGCGTATGTCCACTTCATAAAGAAGGAACAGGTCCCAGTACCAATAACTATCAGCCGATCTCAGTGCTATCTGTATTATCTAAAGTTTTTAAAACAGTAATTAACATCCGTATTGAGTGCTTTATGACAAAATACAATATTTTGTGTGATGCACAATACAGATTTTGAAAAAAGAAGATCTGGTGATCAAGCGTTATGAAAGCGCATCATGAAATTATAGACAATTTTGAACCAAGTCTATGCACAACAGGTATATTCATAGTTTAAGGAAACGCATTTGATTCGGTGAAACATTACCTACTTTAATATAAGCTGCATAATTATGGTATTCGTTCTATTGCAGTCAAGTTATTGCAAAGTTACATAACAATTACGTACCAATCTGTTTTAGTCTACAATATAAAACGAAGGCAATTGAAAATTTGAACCCAGGCAGCATGCTGACATTTTACCGATCTTGGCCCAACATTGGCAAACGTTGGCAGGAATATTGTCCCCACGTCGGCAAATCAGGCTTGCGCTCTTTTCACCCAGATTGACCAGATGTCGGCTAGGCGACACCTAGTCCGATGTGGGCTTGCGGCGTTAAGCCGTTGTGGGCTAGCGAGCGTCTGTCCAAGACGGGCCTGCCGTTCTTCAGCTGATGTTGGCAAGCTGTCATTGAGCCTATGTATGCTAGCCGATACTGGGGTGGTGACGGCCCCGCCGTTGTCGGGGAGCCGCCGGTGTGACCGTTTGCACCCTGTTATTATGGTGTTTTAGCAGTGGCGGTTTACCGTGCGGTAATACTGTACCGTCGTGGTCTGCACGTAGCTAGCTTAGTGGGGACACCGGTAGTAGTTGCTGGATGCGTACGGTTACTTGATTAGAAAGGTTGATGCACTTGTTTTAAAGTAAAACGGCTGGGTTCCGGACCCAGGTTGTTCTGTATTAGTGTAGTTACAGTACTCTAAGTCTCCAATGCTAAAATATCTTAATGGCAGCCCTAACGGCATTCACCGACTACTAAAGGCGCTGTGTACCGAAAACAATTCTTCATGGAAACAACTGCTCCACTGGGGTGTTAGTGTGAAATTGAGACCCAGAATTGTGCCGAACCATGTAACACCGTAAAAGAGAAAGTCAATATTGTCTCCCACACAACTAAAATATAAAAGACTTGCTGCAACAACTACGCATGCGTGTGGGTAATGAAGGAGCAACAAATTTTGAAGGTGATCAATACAGTAATAATCAGACATGTCAATACACGCCAGCGATTCTGAAATAATTTTGCTATAAAGGAATACCTAAATATCTGTAGATATTATAGCCGACATTTAAAACGATCCAACAGCCGTCGTAGTCTTGAAGAAAAGCAGGAGAACGTTCACCAAGCAACTGGGTCAGGGTAAAAGTTTCAATATCTTCAATGTTATTCTTGGCATATTCAGAATACATATTTAAAAAAAAACTAGAACGGGAAAAAATAGGAATCAGGATTAACGGAGCAAAATCTCAGCTACCTGCGTTTTGCGAATGATATTGCGCTTTTCAGCAGTGACGGCAAGAAGTCACAAACATTATTGGGAAAACGTAAACAAAAGAAGCGTTAAAGTGTGATTAAAAATGGACACGAAGAAAAGAAAGGTAATGATAGGCGGCCCGGCGAAAAAGCAAGACTAAGAGTAGGAGCCAGAGTAGAAGATTATGTTTACGCGCAGCATAATTACTAACAGAGGAGCCCTCCGATATTTCTTACATTTACGAAAGAATAAGGTTAGGGTGGTTTTTCAAACATTAGGCATTCGCAGCAGATGACTGTCAATTAAATTAGCCCTATCCTTTCTGCGGAAAGTACAAATTTTTCAGCGAGAACATACGGGCCCAGAAACATGAATAAACTACTGCACGCGACATAAAAACAACATTGCGAGTGGCAGGACAAGATCCCATAAACTCTATGTCTAAATACTGTACACCAGGACGCATGCACTGCTAATTTCAAGGTAAGATTGCAGCGTAAAGGAATCATGCATGAAAACCTCTGATGTGCGCTCGCTGGATCAACAAGAACAAGAGTGAATAAAAAGTGCAAGCGCACCATACCAACAGAATACACAAACCAAAGGATGGTTAATAGCAAATTCATGATTAGAACAAAAGAAAATTCTGACGAGATGAAAGAGCAGTCAACGCGCGGCCTTATATGAGGCGAGCGAGTACATTAAGGAAGCACGGGGCCACTGGTTGCTCACTTCGGTGATGTCTGCCAAAAACAGTGCCGGAATCCTGCTGCCTATCCGTCTCCCACATGATGTTGACTTTTGGGCCACACACCGACACTTCTTAAAGAATTCTGTTGGCCGGCGAAACTCCTGCTCCCGCAATAACAATTATCCCATTCTCAGGACGGATACGCTGCCCTACCTGGTCAAGTGAGTTTCGCGACAATTACTCAGAAAGAGGGGGGGGAGTAGACGGTTGAGGAAGACGAACAAAATGAAAATTCTGTCTTCTTGAGAGCACAGGCTGAGCCTCTGACAACCGTGTGCGTTCCCCACAGCATGTCGTCTAAGGGCATACCGCCTGAGAAGGGCGTTTGTCGAATTTTCAATGCGTCGCTTGTTGCAACGCGTGGTGGTGTTCAAAACATTTAATAATCATTAAATGGTTACAGAGAGATGATGTGATCGGATTGGGGACGTATTAGGCCTCCTCCTCTCACACTACTAGGTGGAACCCCTATTGGCTGTGCCAAACGGCAATGTGCCACTGTGCCTTCGGAAGAGAAAAAAAAAAGCTTTTTCTGAAGAGCACGGAATATAATTTTCAAAGGGGAAAGCGCAGAGTATGCGTCTACATTCCAAAGGGCCACGTGTGAAATATGTACTATGTCAGAGACCCTTACGGCAAGGTGGTCAGCAGCACTGACCACCTCGTGGAAACTTTATTACAAGCAGATATTTTTTTTTCATGTGCCCAATATGTTTTTTGAAGCCTTTCCTCACAATTCATGCATAACAGTTGAATATTTAAAACAGAAAATTTCCGTGTTTGAAAAAGTTAAACCACACACTCGTTGCGCAATTAGCATTGTGTGATAACTGCATGTTATTTTACTCTTCTGCCCCGCTATATTACATAAGTTAACGTGATTCCTTGCCCGACATGACACCTGTTAAGGGCTTTTTTGCAAATTAGTTTCTAGCACCACCGTGGCTCTGTCGTAGAGTATTGAGCGCCACGAAGAGGGCCCGGGTCCAAATCTCATTCAATCGTGGTCATTTCTTTCTTATTTTATTTTTTTCGTGTCTATTGGTAACTTTTTCATGTCTATCGGTCACACCACAGTGGCAGCGGAAACGGCAACGCCGCTCAGTGCAGAAACGAGCGCCAAAAAACCGCCAGGCCTGCGCTGAACGCGCAGCACACTCACAACGAAAGCTGGCAGAGCACCATTTCTAAAACCCGTTGCATTCTATCTTGGGGCTACTAATACAAGTACGCTTGCAAGGTACCCACTACTCCATTAATTGATTCGGTGGATGATGACGACGAAGAATTATGGCTGAGCCCTTTCTAATGGGTTGGAAGCATTCAACGACCCCCTCGTAATGCAATTCATATTGTGTGACGCCTGTTTACACAAATGACATTCTGTGACGCCTGGTTGTCGTTTCACTCTTCTGCCACGTTATATTGCGCATGTTAATGCGGTTACTTCCCGACATAATGCTCGTATAGGGTTTTTGTGCGCCGGGTTTTCGAGCACAGGCATGGCTCAGTCGTAGAACACTGGGCTGGCACGGAGCGGACCCAGGTTCGAACCCCGTTCCATCCTGAACGTTTTTTCTAAAAATTTTTTTCTTACTTCGTGCGATAGCGGTTACGGACACCGGCGGCGGCGGCGGCGGCGGACAACTAGGCCACCCTTGTTGCGATCTCATAACAGCTTTCGCTGTAAAAGCTGGGCTCTAAAATAACCTGACGATCCAGGATAGCCGAGTATGGTAGGGGCGGAAACAATGCATCGTCACATATCCATGAAATGTGACTAAACTCGGAGTAAGCATTTTTTAGATTGCATTGTTCCTTTCTGTTCTAGGTAGTTGCAGTGTTCTTTTAGTGTTTTAATACAAGGTTAAAGATTTCTCTCAATCACAGAAAAGCTTTGCCAGCTCTTAGTGTGTACACCACCTTTATGGTGCGTTGTCATTGCGATTCCGTGAGGATGTCTTCCTTTTATTAGTGACAGACATGTGCCTTTGTTATCTATCGCAACTGTACCTTCACTCTTGTATGTACTCGCTTATCTTAATACATCGGTCTCACGAGAAATTGGTTTAGACCATGCGTGTTTATTGCGATAAACAGATAAAATGATCTGGTTAACTGAGCTACGGGGATGTCAACCACATCACTTTGAGCCATATCGAATTCTCGCTGTCTTGGGGGGGGGGGGGGGATTTGAAATTGAGTTTCGAAATTTCGCTGTACAGCAGCAGTAACTGAAGCTATGGCTATAATATTTGCATGGAATATTAGGTAAAGATGAACACAAGTTGCATTGGAGATCGAAATCGGTTTTAAATGGTGCATTATTATTCTATTTTAGGTTTTTACCTATGTATTTTCTTATTACGATATATTATTTGTGAAGGGTAGATACCAAGGCTTTACTGAAGTTGAACTAAAAGTGCCAGCGCAACAAAAACTACATTGTTTACGTTTTCTTACGTTGGTTGATGTATAAAAATTGCCGCATATGAATACTTTTTAGGATGGCAAAAACACAAATGCACCTAGGCTACTGATTGTAGATCTAGTTCCCTATTGGAAAAACAGAAATAGTGGGCATAGTGGAAACCACCATCCACCATTATAGTGGATTAATGTAGTGGGTGGGATACTGGATAGTGGATGCTGGGTGGATAGTGGTTGAATAGCGGATACTGGATGGTGGTTGGATAGTGGATAGTGGATGCTGGGTGGATAGTGGATAGTGGATGCTGGGTGGATAGTGGACAGTAGTTTAGGTGGGTAGAAAGTATGCTGTGTACAAGGTATGTAGCAGGTACGAAATGGCGGGCATATTAGTCAATGAAATATTTCTCTCTATGTTCTTTCTGTTACAACTGAAAACATATCTTCCTGTTACATAAGGCGCACAAGTTAAGCACAGAAAGCAAATTGTTCACTTGTGTTGCAAATGTGTTATCAGGCGAAACAGGCACAATAATAGCCTGTTTACACCAATCAAGGAACAGCTTGACTCAGTGAATAACTTTATTCACTTTTCTACATTTCTTGGTGTTTTGCTTGCACGTTTGCCTATACAAGCAGCTTCTGCAGAAAACCCTAGTGGAAAACCTTCCCAAAAGCGTCACGGTTCTCCCTCGGTGGCTCTATTTCAAGTGACTACAAAGAAATGCATTTCTCCAAGACCCTGAAAAACATTCAAAAAGCATCATTAAAAAATAGAAATGCTTTGTTTAGGTAATGAACGCATTGATGCGCCTTACGTACACTGCTCCTTTCGCACAATAAATATATAGTGAGTCCTTGTTGTAGGCATTGCATGTTGTTCGGCTAGTTGGTTCACAGACATAGCAGACACGTTCAATCTGGGTGAAGACAACACAAAAATGAACACACACATGAAGCGCACGGTGTGTGTTTTCTGCACTTCATGTGTGTGTTTCTATGTTTTAACGTGTTGTCGTCGCGTAGTTTAAACGTGTCTTTCATAATACAGTATGATAGCACCACAAATTACTACAGCTGGTTAGCTATTACCGGCTGTTATTGTAATTTTTTTCGCGAGCTGACGTAAACGGAATAGTGTCGGCATTCCGTGCCGGGACAATTACTTGCCCTCGCAGCAGGCCGGTGGCGTTAGCTTGATGGCAGCTCTTGAAATAAATCTCTTGAAAACCACAAGAGGGTTAGTTCAGTAGTCAAATAACCTTCCCCTCGCAAAATAAACACGTGATCCGCTAGCCCGAGCCGAGCAAGACAAAAAAAAAAAAAAAACGAAATCACGGCCTAAACTTTCATACATTGCAGCGGCAAATGAAATTCACAGTGGACTAAGCCGGAAGCCGGCCTACGGGGATACACAGCCGGCCAGTTTTCGCTCGCGCTGCACTGCCGACCTCCCCCCTCCCGCTTTCCCCGAAACCCACCTTCAACATTTCGTTATCTTTGAGGGGCGGTATCTGAAAAAATTCCTGTTCTATCCAACATAAAAATTTATCAGTGCACAAGGATGCTAGCATAAACAATGTTCATTATTGCTTCACCAAATGACACAAAATAAACGCTGAGCAAACATCGACCAATGCAACTTATCGCGCCTCACCGATTCTCTGTCCCTAACCCGGTGCTACATCACCGAAATTGCTACAGCACAACCCGGTGGCTGTAGCAATAATTTTTTTAGTTCGGTTATTTCAAGTGCATTGACGGTTGCTAAATACCTGTGTAAGATGAGCACCTTTCTGTCGAAATTTTTATCTCTGCTTTCAGCTTTATGGCGGGTAGTGCGTCCGTCTCACATATACGAGCACATTAAATTTTAACAGTAGCGATTAAGTTCTTTACAAACGTCGTGTGGTAGCAGGTTCAACACAACTGCAAGAGCATTCAGTACCGCCGCATTCAATATCTGTTGGCTATAACGCATCGAGCAATAATGCATAGCATGCATAGAGCAACCTACCTTTCTGAATAAAACATGCTGGCAGTGTACACTTGCGACGTACGCCGGTCTTCAAGTGGCGTGACGAGTCGGCGTCGGCCGCTGACAACCCCGTTTGCGGGCATCCGTTGGTCTCGCGGCAATGTGGTGAGTTCCCGATGTGCACGAACTGTCACGTCGATTCTCCACGCCACAGAGCGCGTTGCGAGAAACTATTCAGGCGCTGTTCATCGATAATGTGCGGAAGCATTTGAAGACGATGTATTCCAAGGGTAATCACGTTCATCGCCAGCAAAGCAATCGTACTTGGGGAGCTGGCGGCTGCTGATCACTCAGTTTGCACATACCGCACATCATATTCATTCAAGAAGTTCCGCCTAAGTCAATGACCGCAACATAAAACACACAACGACGGCCCGCGCAAAAATCAACCGCATCAGCACAAACACAATCACCACGCCATGACCACGTTGTAGCAGCGCGGCGCCATGACAGTAAAGAAAAATGCTAGAGGACGCCAGCGGCGACCCCTAGTGGTCACGGCCTCAGCGCCCAACGAATTTCACTTCCGATGCTGTTGGACATGACGTCATTGCCGCCATGACGGTTTGGTGCAGCTTCTCCAGCTTGGTACACCATCATTTTCCTCAGCCACCATTCCCTCGCTGCTTTCCAGTATTCGCGCGATAGTGGACGCACACTATCCACCACCGTCCACTATCCTTTCCACCTTGTACACTAAACCATCATCCATTATCCACTATGAACACCATGATTTCCAGTATACCCTGCATTATTTCCAGTATGTCCACTATCTTTTCCAGTACCCACTATGGCAGTTTTTCCAATAGGGATTATGTAAAGCGAACTAATTAACACTTACGAAAATTATGTTTTCTTGTACTCTACATTTTCTGAGAAAAAAGGTACACAAGCTTCCAAAAAAGTATTGAGAAAAACGTGGAGAGCAGGTAGGGGTACTCCCACATTTGCCGTCAACGTGTCAAAGAAAAGGGACCAAGAGCTATTTTCTAAAACCCAAGTCCTGAAGTGTGCTCAGTTTTCTGAAAGATAGAGAAATCTCACAATCGAATGTTTTGACCAAACGATGTCTCACCCCACCTTAAATGGCCCCAAGCACTCGCCACGACAATGTGGTGGTTATGATGCTCGTCTAATGACCTGCAGGGCACGGGACCAAATTCCGGCCGCGGCGGCTGCAATTTCGATGGAGGCGAAAATGCTCGAGGTCCATGTACTTAGATTTAGGTTCCCGTTAAAGATCCCTAGGTGGTGAAAATTTCCGGAGCCCTCCCTACGGCGTCTTGTATAGTCATATGCAAGACGCCAATTATTAAATGGTGGGGTACTATCACTTGACCGACATTTCAAAAATCTAATTAGCATTTCTCCGTGTCACGCAACTGTTTCCAGCACTTGCATAACTGAGCTGTAGACTGCTGTAGGAGGTGTTTGTTCATACGCATGTACAGTCTCTTTTTCATGGAAATGATGTGATGCCATTTTATTATGTAGTATTTCTCGCCATGATTGAATGGCTCTGTTATCTATTTGTTATTACGCCATTTGAAGGGAGCTTTTCACATTTCCTTTAGATTGGCAAGGCAGAGAAACAGGGGAACTGGCCCTATACATTTTGCTGAGGTTTGCGCTGGTGATGTAAGTAAAAGTTTCACGTTGTTTATTGCGCATTTATTAATGATTGTTTCATGGCAAACACAGTAAATAAAGGCACCTCTGATGAACTTTTCGGTATCATTGCCACCATAGCTATACCGTGTTTGTTAAAATCTACGGAGAGCTGCAGTGAGTGCGCAAGACTCAGAATACTCTTCTGTTGTTTGGTATAATGATTTCCGGGGTGAAACCAGAATGATGTTTAAAAATAGTCAGCGAAATACGGTGTTTTCAGCATCAGGCGGTTGTCTGTATGCCCTTCACGACATGATTAAAATACCGAAAAGTACCAAAATTGTGTGGTATCATGAACCTCCTCGTTATTCGCCGTTCCCATTGTTGGGATTAGCTTGTTCAATTACGCGTGACGCATGGCGTAACCAATAGGCAGACTACCTATGCTGACTTTGCTTTAATAATGAATTCGGTGGGCGCATATGCAGGATGAGACAGGCGTGCTTGGAGATAAACACATGAAAAGATGGTATATGATTGATGTTATGTTACTCATGAAGAAGCTGGCTTCAGGAATGTGGCAAGTATAATATGTCAAAGCCCCATTATCCAAATGGACTGTTGAGAAGTATCCTGAGTACAAGAAATGTATTTACACATCCTTGATCAATTGAAAGATAAGCAATTTGACAATGTTGCCTGTCAGGTCAGGCGTAATAACTGAAATGAACTGGCAGAAATCCCCAACCAAAACAATTCAATTTTGAAACTAGAAGTTTTAGGAGATCACTCGGCTTTTAACACGAAAGTGTTTTATGCCAGGGTCCACCACGGCTCCTCTGACGTATTTCCGTCACGGATATGACGTTGTAAAATATAAACTAACATATTGAGATCAAAGAAAAATTAGAAGAAAAAGTTCCGTCGCCAGGCGTCGAACCTACGACCTCTCGCTGCGCAGCGCTAAACCACTCGGCCACGGGAGCGTACGTACCTCAGCTTGCTAACGGGAAGTTATTTATATACACCGTCTACCCTTGGCGGTCCTCAGAGCTCGTCGACTTCAGCGCGTTTTCGTCATCACTAGCGAGATGGCGCAAAGGTGGCCCGGAGTGCGCGCTCTGAAGGTCGTCGCGCCTCTCGCTGCGGTGAGCGCGCACCTCTACGGGGCATGGTCGCTCGTCCGCGCGCGCTTATCTCCTGATCGGGGCATTGGAGCGCTTTGTACGTCGTACTTCCACCGCAAGTTTGCTTTGAGGTTACATTGTTTAAAGAGTGCACGAAGGTCGCTTCCCTCGCCGCAGCGGCCGCGTTTACGAAAGGAGCGCGCTGCTCACACACGAAGTAACCATTGTGGCAGTTGTTCGCGCTCGTCTTGTTTATACTTGTGCGTTAGTTTCGTGCGTCTTTTTTGTATTAGAGCAGCGCGCGTTAAGTGTCGAGCTGCGACAGTCCGCGCTCGTCCTGTGTATGCTCATTTCGTGCGTGCTTTCTGCTTGAGGTGCGCGCTGCATGTTTCGAGCTGCTTGCCGTTCTTCGCGTCACATAACAATTTGTTGCTGTAGCATTCGTTTCCTCGCCCTTGGGGCGAAACAATGCACAATAAACGCTCAACTACTTCTGTGACTACACGTTTCACTTTCGTGTTATACCGATTCCTTTGACAGAGGGATCGGCCATGTTTTTTTTTGGTAGGGGTGACGGGATGCAAGTTGGTTTCATAGAATGAGTAGATACTTTAAAGGAAAATGTGGCTGAAGGAACGTCGACTACAAGAAAATGCTAACATTGTCACCCTTGTATTTCAGATGATGTGCAGAGTGGGTAAAAATTAGCGCTATTTACCTAATGTAGCCAATACTGGCAATATTAATTAAAAACGGGCATTTTCGTAAATTAGAAACGTGCGGACCGCGAACATTGTGAGAAAATATTCAAGAACATTTGGGCAATCTACTGCACGCAGGACTCGTGGCTCGGAAAGACGCGTTTGGAGGCACTTTCGCTAGATGGCGCGACCATATCGACTTGAGTTCGAGATCGCGGTAGTGGGCACGTCCATCTGACAGAGTTGTCTTGCGTCGCGGTAAGTCGCCCCCCTGCGCTTTGTGGTAATACGGGCTTACAGTGGTGACTTACAGCTGACTTTCATAAATAACAATGATTACTGAGTACCACCATTGAGTCTCGGACGAGTCTCACGGGCTGGTAATGCCCTCATGGTAGTGTAATGACACCAATGCCGACGCCTTTGCGGTCGTACAAGGGCCATATGAGGAGCTTTTTCACCATACTTTGTACCATAGGTCGGCGAACTCACTCATGAGTCGACTCACTCGGACTCACTCAGACTCAGATTGAGCCGTGAGTCTGAGTCTGAGTGAGTCCGGGTGAGTAATGTTTTGGTGAGTTTGAGTCCGAGTGAGTCAGGTTGAAAAAAATTCTCGTGAGTGTGAGTCCAAGTGAGTTCGACTCGGGAAAATTTTGGTGAGTCTGAGTCCGAGTGAGTCCAAAGCGCAAAATATATTTCTTGAGTGAGTCTGAGGGAGTTCCACTTTCTTTTGCCGACCTATGGTCATATCTACTCATCTTCAACATTACTATCTGCCTTGCATGGATTCACGTTTATACTCGCGCCTACTCACGCGTAATCCAAACCAGTGTCTTTCATGCACCATTTCAATATTTAATGATCAGAGCCGTGAAATACGTAGGGGAGTGCCCAGACCCCCCCCCCCACCCCCTCCCCCCGCCAACTCTTCCAGGGAAGTTCCTGATAAAAATATCTTATGTTCTCATCTCGTTCAAGAAAATGACCTTACTGGTTTACGAGCTCACATAACTCGTATTCGAAGGTATATCAAAAGGCGCCAAGAAGAGCACCGCTTCTGTGAGATATTGGAGTTATAGAGCATTGACACCATGATCAAAAAAGATAATTTAAGCTAACGGACTCGTGAGTCGACTCACTCGGACTCACTCAGACTCAGATCGAGCCGTGAGTCTGAGTCTGAGTGAGTCCGGGTGAGTAATGCTTTGGTGAGTTTGAGTCCGAGTGAGTCCGGTTGAAGAAAATTTTCGTGATTGTGAGTCCGAGTGAGTCCGGCTCAGAAAAAGTTTGGTGAGTCTGAGTCCGAGTGAGCTCTAAGCCCAAAATATATTTCATGCGTGAGTCTGAGTGAGCTCCACAAGTTTTGCCGACCTATGCTTTGTACTAGTTCTATCGTTGGCTATTCTCGCAGACAACTTTGCTTGGCAATGAAGGGAATGCTACGGGAGTGGAGCTTCTGCACTAGTACTCCTACGCCATGTAGTCCGCTTAAGTGTACGTTTCGTACGGCTGTGGGAAATAGTGGCTGCGCGGCATCAGCGCTGCGGAGGGTTTTCTCCGTTTGATTAGACGGCCATTCGAAGGTAAAATATGTGGCAAGTTTCTGAGATTGGTGGACAGAAGAACCAGGCTAGAGTGTACTAGAACCGTTTTCTGAGAGCCGAACAACCGGTTCCGTGCCTGCTTAGGGGTGAGGCGCGGCGTGTGGAAAATACTGCGGTGGTGCAGCAGTCGAAGTGGATAGCGTTGCGTTGCGCTGGCTACGAGGCACGCGCTTCTCGCCAAGTGTTATTAGGGGATGCGTACAACGTATGGCAGAGACGCTGATGAGCGAAATGTGCAAGTGTCGGAGGCTTATAAATGCGTCGTTTGAGTTCTTAAAATGCTTCCACTTGCGCTCTTTCCCATTTGAATTGCACGTCGGTCTTCGTGAGGTGCGTTATTGGGGCAGCGATCCGTGAAAATTCCTTGGCGAAGCGTCTGTAACAGGCGCACAAGCCAATAAATCGGCGTACGGCCTTCTTGTGGTGGGTGGCGTGAAAGCAGCGATGGCAGCTATTTACCGCGGGGCCGGGTGCACTTCAGACTTGCAGAAATGTTGGGTTCCGTCCTTCTTCACTAGCACCATCGGTTACCCTTGGACGGCTCGATGATGACTCTTGGACGGCTGGATGATGTCGTAATGTAGTGTTTCGTCGACTTCTTTATTTACGACCTCGCGTTCTCGCGCCGAAACTTCGTACGTGCTTTGACGGAGTGTTCTGACACTTTTCTCTGTTGTGATGTGATAGTTTGCAATCGGGGTCAGTCGGATTCTTGATGACGACGAGAAGCAGTCCTTGAATTGCAAAAACAAGCTTCGAGCTCGTCTTGCTTGTGCATCGGAAGGCTCGGTTTGACGTCGAAATCTGGTTGGGGACCACGATTCGTCGCAGCAGATTCGGTAGCGTCGATGAGGGTGGAATCATTGCTGGGGTCCACAAATCGTCCATATAAGCGAAAGTCTTACTATTGTTGAGGCGCTCATTCGAGGCTAAAGTGTGTGAGCAATACGTTCGCATTTCCATCACGCAGCTCGGTTATGCCTCTTGTGCTGAAAATGTGAGGTGCAGGAGCAGGGGCTGATCGCTCTCGATGACTCCTTCTAAGCCAGCCGGCTCTTCTGTGACGACACGAATAATGACACTGGAGAGAGGCGGAACGGTTAACTACTTTTCAATCACATTCAAGGCTTGCTGACCAATTTGCCTATCCGGTGGGATGGTGTTATCGACTTTTATTTTAGGTCAATGACGCCGCCGTGCTTATTAGGAAAATCCATGTGCAGATTAACGTCCCTCCAAAAATGCTGTACGATCACAAAGCTCATCGAATAAATCAGGCCATCATTGGTGATTTTCATCGTGCATACTTCAGTAGCCATTATTAGGTGACCTCCGGCTGTCCGGATTTTGAGTCCTTCCCAAGCGGTCTTTGTTTTCGTCAGCTTGGCGGCGAACGGGCTACTGACGATGGTGTAGTCGGCTCCGGGGTCGACGAGGGAGGTGACGTTGTGGCCATCATTAAGCTCGTCAACGTAGCTGGTTCGTCGTCTTGCGTTAAGGTTAGGTTGTGGCGTCAGATCACGGCTACGTCGACTTGCTCCGATGCAGCTACGTCGTGTCGTCTGGTTTGGTTTCTGCGAAGGCCTCTAATGAAGGCTGTGTCTGCTTGACGGCAAGCTGGCACGTGATTCCTGAATTGTCGTCATCGGCATGGGATCTTCTTCGGCATTTCGTCGCACAGCAACCGTGGTTCATTGGCTGCTGCTCTTATATTTCTGGATAACGGCTCGCGGATTGGCCTCCCCCAGCAGAACCTGTGTACTGCCGGCGCTGTGCTGAGATGTAGCGGCCTGGCGACGGTGATCGGGAAGGTCGTCGGCGTGTCCAGTGTGCTCTCTGTGAGGTAGTCGGCGTTTTCGCGCGGCCGTTCACTTCCCTCTGAACACGGCGCGTTGTCAACGAAGCCGCGTAATCCCATCTGGTTGTATTGACAACGGCGGTAGGTATGGCCGGCTTCCTCGCAGTGGAGGCAAAGCGGGCGTTGGTCAGGAGCGCGCCAAACGTCGTTAGCGAGTCGCTGGTGGCCGCAATGTCGGGCTACGGTACTGTGGCGATGCGGCGTCTTGGCGTGGGCACGGAGGAGAAGCCTGACGGCGGACTGCAGAAGCGTAGCTCATAAGCGTGCGGCTGCCTCTGTGTAGCTGAGGAACGCCCAGTGATTGCTGGATCTCCTGGCGCGCGATGTCAGCGATGGAATCTACTTGAGGTTGCAATGAACTTAGAAATTTTCGCCGCTCCTTTTGCACAATTGCTCTCATTGTCTCACAAAGGTAGGCGGCTTCTACCGCTTCGGTGGGTTGATTAGAAACCCACCTTCTTCGGTGGGCTTCTTATTAATCTAATGAAGAGTTGTTGTTTTACACCCCGAACGAGAAACCTGACTTTCTTCTTTTCGAGTATACTTGGGTCGGCGTGTCGAAACAGTTGATTTATCGTTTCCGGTGTAGATCGAAATGTTTTCTCTGGAAGCCTGCACACGTGTCTACAGCATGGCTTTGTCCCGTTCCTTGTGGACGACGCTCCAGCAGGTGCCAAGGAAGATCGTCGTGCCCGTGCGTCGTCCGAAAGAGATACCTGGTTTTTGCGCGGAATATCTGTTCTCGAACCACGTCCCCGTGGAGGCTTCTGGGCTACAAGTAGACGAGACGCAGTTTTTTTCGCAGTCTGAATTGTTGAAGGTAGCGACTAGGTCGTACTTCACCAGTCGGCTTTGTGGGTCTTCAATCGATGCTCCACACAAATTTGACGGCTCTATGAGTTGCTGCATCAGGACTGTCGTGGTTCACACAGTGGAGGTGATCGTCGATGCTATGTTCGCGCCTGTGGTTTTGGGCTTCTCGGGATAGGAGCGCGTATCGTGGTTGCAAACCTTGCAGCCTGGGGCTTGCTCACTGCTGCACGAAAGTTTCTGTGTCTCCACACTGTGGGCTTGGTTACTTGGCTTTTCGTGGGTGTCTGTAGCATGACGGAGTAAACACCTCAATCAGATGTCATGTGTTTGTGAAGGTGAAGAATGCTTCAACAACACTCGAAAATAGATATCGTTTCATTTGGGCGAACCTGTGCCCGACAAAAGAAAAGTGAATGTGCATGCGGTTCGCGTTGTAAACTGACATCGGCGAGAACGGACTTCAGCCGTCGAGTAACCTGATCTGCGGTGAGGTGCATCAGCTTTTATACATATGGCATACAACATTGGAGCCTTATTGCTGGTCCGCCCGTAAGCTCTGAAATAAACTTGACAGTCCGCGCCCTGCGTGTAATGTTAACAGAATGAGCTCAAACAATTTCAAAGTTCTAAAGCACAGCGCCGAACACGCCAGTGGACTGGCGTGTTCGGCGCTGAGCATTGCTAACAGTCTTCGCTTGGGCTACCTAACACATCAAAATAAAACATGCGTGTCAAGATAATTGTTATGGCAATAATAGAATTTGCTGAGCTATCATAACTAATCAATAGAAGTAAAGTTAGCAATATTCGAAAGTATGACATCATAGCGATAGATGCAGCACAAAAAGATGGTGGCAGTACCGAGGCAGCTAAAAAAAACCCTGTATTGCAAACGCCGTAATGCATGCCGTAAAATATCTGCACGACAACATTCTCAGAAATTTTGAATCGCATAATGAAGGTGATCCGGGATTTTTGCTCAGAATTATCACGCTCAAACATTAATCGCCGGGCGACGCCTAAAAGCAGGGTCGATTATGATACCGAAGTTACTACGTTAAGCATTAATGAGGTCTGAAAGTGCCTGGAAGGCAGGTCCCGCAGTAAAGCGGCTCTAGAAGACAGCGTAGCAACCGATTTGCTTAAAGATGGCGGATAATTCACATGTATGAAGCTTGCTTCACCATAAGCATGATGTCTTAAAAGTTTTAATTAACTAGAGAGCTGGAATAGCGGGCATATTTCACTAAAACACGAAACTAAAGACGGATTGTTTTTCTGGTGTTTCGTCATGCATTAATTTAGACAAAAACAGTGATTGCGTAAATGCCTCGTACTGTGATCTAAAACATTAATTTTGTTGTTTTCCATTCATTCTTTCAGTGCAACAAAGAAAAAGTGGGAAAGCGGTGCTGGCCAAACTGCATTTGTGGCGTCTTGAACTTAGTTAATCCGCACATATATATGTGTTTTGAGGAAGGCAAACCACTTCCAATGGGGTTCACATTCACAGATTCATGAAATTTCACGCGCATTTCCTCGCACGAACCCTCTTGCTGCTTCATTTTTTTTCTTCGCACAGCAGTGGACTGGGATGGCCTTCCCCGCGACATTGCAGCCCTCACGTGTTCATGAACTATCACCGACAACATAACTGCATACTGTTCGTCATGAAGATCCCTCTCTGTAACATTCATTTGTTAACCCACCTCTTATGTTATCCCTTAACAGTGGTATTTAACGCAATAAATTGATATGCGTTACCCGTCCTTGATCAAATGGCTGCTTTTAAGGTCCGCCACGGTGGATCTGTGGCTAAGGTGCTCGGCTGCTGACCCGAAGGTTGCGGGTTCGATCCCGGCCGCTGTGGTCGCATTTCGGTGGAGGCGAACTGGTAGAGGCCCGTGTACTGTGCGATGTCAGTGCACGTTAAAGAACACCAGATGGTCGAAATTTCCGGAGCCCTCCACTACGGCGTCTCTTATAATCATATCGTGGTTTTGGGACGTAAAACGCCAGATATTATAATTATTATTATTGACTGCTTTTTAATATTTATGTCTATAGTCCTGAAATAAATCGTTTAGTTGCTGTGGGCAGCGCTTCATTCAAGGCGAAAGCCCGAGGGGGTTGTGCTTGCCCTCTCCCTCGCGACAATGGCGGTAAGCTTTCGCAAGCCACATATGAAAACCGACGTGACGTTTCCAGAACGAATGAGAAAGTCACATCATAACGTGATCATGACGTTATCGATCATGTCCCAACAATTAACCAGTGGTTGTTGGTTTAGCGCCTTCGTCTGTCGTTCTTCCGCCGTCCCGTGTCCAGCGCTGTTTGTTGCCGTCCTAGCGACATTACAGGTCGCAAATTTTGTGACATCGTTGCGGTGTCATCTTTACGTCATATATTGACTTCAATATTTCAAATTGTCGTGGGGTCAATGATGGACCGATCAAGGAGGCAGTGCAACACAACGTGAACACAAAAATTCAGTAGAGGTGGGAAAGCAGTAAAATCGTCTGAGAACGCCAGAGCAAGTTAATGCGTCTTCTTCACGTTGCCGCTGATTATGTCCTTGAGGAACGGTGGTCCTATGTTATATAAGTTAATGTATTGGCAACTGCGCAGCTGGCGTGCACTTTTCAATCTTACATGGTGTGACATGGTGATAGATTTTACCGAAGCTTTTATAACTTACAACTTTCACATTCCCATGATTTGGGGACATCTTTCATGACGCCATCTCTCGGCGGCAGCAACGGCGCCCTTCCATAACTGAATAGGAGGTAAGCAAAAAAAATCATATCTGGCTAAAAGGCCTACTTATCAAAAACGACTCCCGGTTATGTGCAGCACAGACCCACTGCGAGATTTTGGTGAAGCTTGAGTATCGCACTACAATTCCTGCGGCTTCCCAGGACAATTGAGCACCGCACAGTGGAAGCACCTGGGGCCCCATTGTAAAATATCTAGAAAGCCAAGCGGTTTATCTAGAAAGACACTAGGAATATCTAGGAAGCTCACAGAGAGACACTCACATTTCACTTCAATGTTGCAGTGCGTCTCTGCTCCATATAACAGGGAGTCAGTTTTGGTAACCAGCTTTTTTTTTTCGTCAGATATGACTTTTTACAGCGAAAGCTGTTATGAGATCACAACAAGGTCCGATTTTGGCGCCGTAGTTGTCCTCCGCCACCGCTGCTGCCACCGCCGGTGTCTGTAACGACTGTCGCGCGAAATAAAATAAAACTGAAAAAAAAAATAAAAATACGGAGGACAGAACGATAATCAAACCCAAGCCCTCTGTGTGGCACCCCAGTACTCTGCCACTGAGCTACGCCGACGCTTGAAACTCCGTTGCAAATTGACCCTATGCAGGCTTCAAGTCGGGTAAGGAATCGCGTTAACTCGTGTAATAAAGCGTTTCACAACGGTGAAGTAACAGCCAGGTGTCACACAATGCGAATTGCGTAACGAGTGGGTCATTGAATGCTCCAACCCATTAAAAAGCCTGAGGCATAATTATTCATCGTCGTCAGCCAAAGCATCAACAAAGTGCATGTAATGCCTTACAAGTGTGTAGCCGTTACCACGCTTTTCCAAGGAATGACAAGTAATGGCATAGCGGCTGTTGAATAAAGGTGTCTTCGCCGGTAGATGGGAAATAACAAAGGTTTAATTACACAAAGAAACAACACGCATCCATGCTAGCCAAACGTTCGTTTCGGCACACAGCGCGAGCTCCCCTCTCGTGCCCACGCTTCGTTCTCTTCTTTCTTCAAATGCACATTCAACAATACTCAATAGCGGCATAGCCACACTACACAAAAAATCACCGCCCAAGCTCTCCGTACAAATGGTTAACCAGCGAAGCTCAAATGTGCGGCCCGGTGTTTAGCAGTGGGTTCAACCCGACGCTGCACTGAAGCCTTCCACAATTATCGTTGCCAGTTTGTGTTCGAACCACAGGCGGTCACAGACGTCGCAGCCGAAGCCAAAGTGCCGCTGGAGAAACTCTCGCCCAAAGCGGGCGTACGCCCCGGCGAACGCGCTCCCGCAATCACGTCGACGCGGTTCTGCCCGCAATGCCGTTTCTTTGGCGCGCCAGAGGGCGCGCCGTGGCTGCAAGCGTTTGACCTTGCAAGCGTCGTACCCAAGCTCGCGCGCCCATGTCGCGCGAGCTTTGGTACGACGCTCAGAACGACGTAACTGATAGCACAGCCAATGGAGACCGCTCGTGACACAGATGCCGAGCGGTTTTTCGTTTCTCCTAGCCATATACAGCTTTCGCTCTAAAATTATGATGATTTATGGCATAGTGCGTACCATGCAAGTATGCTTGTAGTAGTTACCCTAGAAAGGCCGCTCTTCCAGGTTTCGTTGTGACTGTGCTGCGCGTACTGCGCAGGCCTCCCAGTTTTTTTCGTCTATTTCCCATTCAGTTACGGTAGGGCAACGCTGTCGCCGACAAGCGATGGGACTACGTTTACATGTCACCAAATAACTGGTCACGGTGGCGTTGTCGTACCCAAAAACCCGGCGCCGGCGTGCGTACCGAAATGTGGCCTCCTAAGCTGCGTCGATCACACGCGTACAATAATAACGCCATCGCGTCAAACAGCAGGTTTCATAAAAATTCCAGTGTGGGGTGTGCGTCATTGGTTGCGAGCGAAAAATCGCCGTGGTCCGTGAGCGATAATGTGCACAGCTTGAAAACCGGCACAAGGCTGCAGCGAACAGGGGAGCTATTCTTCGACCTTCCTAAGCTGTGCTAGTATGCCAACATTTTGCTCCAGGTGCACTTTTTGCTAACAGTATTTATTATGGCTAGACTTAGTTATTCTTATTCGGTTCAAAGTAACGTCTTACCAATCCAAGCAGTGCAGCGAAGTAAATTTTTTCTGCCAAGGAGAAGTATTGAGTTCCATAGAGTTATGGGAAGGCTACGAGAACTACGAAGAAGGTCAAGTTGAGAACTGATCCGCAGTCAATGTAGAATTCAAGAGTTTTAAGAAATGGCGGCACAGCCCCTACTTAGAGGTAGAGCATCGGCATCTCATGCAAGAGGTCCGTGGTCGAATCCAGGTGCCGGACAATTCCCAACCGGGTTCCACTTAATTATGGCATTGCAAAAAAAAAATAATAAATTGAAGGACACCTTGTACATTCCAAAGTGTGTAAGGCGAAAGCGTGTGGCCATTCCACTGACCATACCATGTCTTTTTTCTTTTACACTCTCAGTGGGATAACACACAAACCGAATGTGTGCGTGTTTTCTTGTTTAATTTTGTACCGAGAGTCGCACCGAGACGCAAGGCTAATCTTCCTCCGTTCACATGCGTTCGTATTTTCTCGCGCTTTGCGCATCGTGGAAACGCCATCCGCGTTCCAGCGCTTAAATGGACGGACCCTTTGTAAATTACAAAGTGATTTCCGCGAACGCCTGTGTCCATTGAGACGGCGTCGGTCAGAATGATTCCAAACGCTTAGCGCAACGACGCTATGCAAGCAAAGCGCGAGCGCTGTAGAATCCGACACGACCGGCGTCCGTTAGCGCACCCCGGCGGCCACCTGGCTTCATGCCAGGGCTCGGACGGATGGTCGGCACGGACGGAAGGATGGACGGACGGACGGACGCCGGATGCACGTGAGCATCAGACATTAAAGGCTTTCGCCTTAAAAGCTACGAAACTTCGACGAGAAATCTTGAAGCAGACGTGCACCTTGGGGGTTGTGATACAAACTCTTCCTTTGGTTCGTAACGGCCCTACATCGTTGAGCCACTGAGAGTCTTATTGACAAAGCAGTTGGTTTAACAAACCAACACACGAAACATTTAATCAAGAACTAAAGTGAAAACTATATATGTACACAAAATTACACTTAGTAAGAAGTTCACTGCACACGGTAAACCACTCCTAATTACAACCAAAACGTAAGTTCAATGATCTAAACTAGATAGTCTAGCTGTAACGCGGCTGAGCGGAGAAGAATCCTAGTTCAGTCTTACCGAAACACGGATGCTTGACTGGTCGAGTTGACGTGTGCTGGCTGGCGACGACGGTAGAGCGGCGGCTGGTGGGCGAGACATTGAGATGCCAGGGGCTGACGGGGACACGGACGGACGGACACGGATGGGCGGACTGATGGACACAGACAGACGGATGGACACCGACGGACGGATGGACACCGACGGACGGGCGGACGGACGCCGGACGGACGTGAGCATGAGACATTGAAGGCTTTCGCCTTCAATGGTGTCGTATTGACTTCACTATTTCAAATCGTCGTGCGGTCAATGATGGACCGATCAAAGAGGCAGTGCAACACAACGTGAACACAAAAATTCAGTAGAGGTGGGAAAGCAGTGAAATCGTCTGAGAACGCCATAGCAAGTTAATGCGTCTTCTTCACGTTGCCCCTGATTATGTTCCTGCAGAACGGTGGTCCTATGTTATATAAGTTAATGTATTGCCAACTGCGCAGCTGGCGTGCACTTTTCAATCTTACATGGTGTAACATGGTGCTAGATTTTACCGAAGCTTTTATAACTTACAAATTTCACATTCCCATGATTTGGGGACATCTTTCATGACGCCATCTCTCGGCGGCAGCAACGGCGCCCTTCCATAACTGAATAGGAGGTAAGCAAAAAAAAATCATATCTGGCTAAAAGGCCTACTTATCAAAAACGATTCCCGGTTATGTGCAGCACAGACCCACTGCGAGATTTTGGTGAAGCTTGAGTATCGCACTACAATTCCTGCGGCTTCCCAGGACAATTGAGCACCGCACAGTGGAAGCTCCTGGGGCCCCATTGTAAAATATCTAGAAAGCCAAGCGGTTTATCTAGAAAGACACTAGGAATATCTAGGAAGCTCACAGAGAGACACTCAAATTTCACTTCAATGTTGCAGTGCGTCTCTGCTCCATATAACAGGGAGTCAGTTTTGGTAACCAGCTTTTTTTTTTCGTCAGATATGACTTTTTACAGCGAAAGATGTTATGAGATCACAACAAGGTCCGATTTTGGCGCCGTAGTTGTCCGCCGCCACCGCTGCTGCCACCGCCGGTGTCTGTAACGACTGTCGCTCGAAATAAAATAAAACTGAAAAAAAATAAAAAATACGGAGGACAGAATGATAATCAAACCCAAGCCCTCTGTGTGGCACCCCAGTACTCTGCCACTGAGCTACGCCGACGCTTGAAACTCCGTTGCAAATTGACCCTATGCAGGCTTCAAGTCGGGTAAGGAATCGCGTTAACTCGTGTAATAAAGCGTTTTACAACGGTGAAGTAACAGCCAGGCGTCACACAATGCGAATTGGGTAACGAGTGGGTCATTGAATGCTCCAACCCATTAAAAAGCCTGAGGCATAATTATTCATCGTCGTCAGCCAAAGCATCAACAAAGTGCATGTAATGCCTTAAAAGTGTGTAGCCGTTACCACGCTTTTCCAAGGAATGACAAATAATGGCATAGCGGCTGTTGAATAAAGGTGTCTTCGCCGGTAGATGGGAAATAACAAAGGTTTAATTACACAAAAAAAATTACACCATCTCCCGCTAAAGGGAACCATGTGTAGATGTGAAGCAGCGCGCGCTAACGCTTACACTGGCGGCGGCGTTGACGCTGGCGCTCATCGCAGCGTTGCGCAGGAGAGAAAACTGGGGAGGCGCAAAGCAGGCAGTGATGGAGCAGTGTTTCCTACTGGAACATGCCAATCGCTGCTAATGGGCAATGAGAGACAGAAGACTCCGACTGGACACGGAGACCCGCACTCAGCTTTTAGTTAACGCGCACGCTGCGAATTTTTATTGTTCAACAACGCACAGGAGAAATCTCCCACCGGCACCACCTTGGAGGTGAAGATCCATTGCCATATATACGGGGTGGCCAGTGAACGGTTGTGCAGCGCGAACAGTCGGTTTTTTCAACCAAGAAACTCGCTAGCAGACGCTGCCTGCGTCGGCGTCGCGAGGCGAGAGAGGGAGAGGGGGGGGGGGAGCGTAGGAGAGGAGAGAGAGAGGGGGGCGCGCATGCACAGTGGGAGTGTGGATGCTGCGGGCAGAGATGCCTAGAGAAGAGAGGGGGGGGGGAGCGTAGGAGAGGAGAGAGGAGAGGTGGGACGCGCATGCGCAGTGGGAGTGTGGACGGCGCGGGCAGGGTTTGCGCATGCGCAGTAGGGGTGGGCACGCGGCACACCACCACCACCGGATTAAGCTTCGCCATAAGATGCTTCACATCTAAAAACAACACGCATCCATGATAGCCAAACGTTCGTTTCGGCACACAGCGCGAGCTCCCCTCTCGTGCCCACGCTTCGTTCTCTTCTTTCTTCAAATGCGCATTCAACAATATTCAACAGCGGCATAGCCACACTACACAAAAATTATGATGATTTATGGCATAGTGCGTACCATGCAAGTATGCTCATAGTAGTTGCCCTAGAAAGGCCGCTTTTCCAGCTTTCGTTGTGACCTGTGCTGCGCAGGCCTCCCAGTTTTTTTCGCCACCACGAGAACCAGCTCGACGCACTGCTCCGCTCGGTTTACAAGCGAGCGCTGGACCTTCCCATCGCTACCTCCAATCGCCGCTTTGCGGCCTTGGGAGTGCACAACTCGTATGCCGAGTTGCGGGAGGCCCATCGTATCAATCAAATCAACCGCCTGTCCCAGACGGCTCCTGGGCGCCGCCTTCTGGATAGGCTTTCACTGAACCCGATCTCTACCCCACCTCCCGATGACTCCGTTCCGGAGCTGTGGCGGCAAAAACTTTGGGTCGAGCCTCTACCTCGTAACATGGATCCAAGTCAACACACAGGCAGACGCCTAGCCCGAACACAACCTCTTCGCAACCGGCACTCCAACACTCCTGGTGTCTTCTATGTAGATGTCTCAGGACCAACTTCCTCGGGGCACTTTACGGCCGCAGTGATCTCCGAGGGTCACCACATTGACGGCCTCTCTTTCCGCTCCCCTGATGCAACTCATGCTGAAGAGGTCGCCATCGCTTTGGCCGCCTCTCACCGCACAGCAAGGGTTATCATTACGGACTCGCGCTTCGCCTGTTCCCGGTACCTGCATGGTACTATAGCCCCTCTGGCCGCCCACCTTCTCCAGGCGGCGTCATGGCGCTTTGAACCTCACTCCATCCGCATAGTCTGGTCTCCTGGCCACGCGGGTCTCCCCGGTAACGAAGCGGCTCATTCCGCTGCCTGCGCCTCTCTCTCCCAGGCCGTTAGCCCCTCCGACCCCACGTCCCCCCCCCCAGACACCTCAGCTCTTACGCAGTACCGCGAAATCCTGGATTATTACCGAACCTCGCGCCGTCTTTACCCAGACCCTGCACGGGGCCTCTCTAAAGCGGACGAGCGACTTCTGAGACGCTTGCAGACGGACACCTTCTTGTGTCCTTCGGCCGCCCAGCATTTCATGCCGGGTATATACGGCTACTGTGCGCATTGTGGGGTGCTGGCCGACACCTACCACATGATTGCAGTATGCCCCGCCATACCTATTCCTTTTTCATCCCCCCTACCCACAAGAGAGGCTTGGGAGGAGTTCCTGCTCGGCTGCTCTACCCGGGATGCACAGCGCTCCTTGGTGGCCCGCGCCCGAGCAGCGATCCTTTCCAGTGGACTCCCGGAATAGGGAGACCAACCAAGTGCATTTGTTGTGCAACTCTCTGTACTTTTCTAAATAAATGTTTTTCCACCACCACCACCTTCCTAAGCTGTGCTAGTATGCCAAGATTTTGCTCCAGGTGCACTTTTTGCTAACAGTATTTATTATGGCTAGACTTAGTTATTCTTATTCGGTTCAAAGTAACGTCTTACCAATCCAAGCAGTGCAGCGAAGTAAATTTTTTCTGCCAAGGAGAAGTATTGAGTTCCATAGAGTTACGGGAAGGCTACGAGAACTACGAAGAAGGTCAAGTTGAGAACTGATCCGCAGTCAATGTAGAATTCAAGAGTTTTAAGAAATGGCGGCACAGCCCCTACTTAGAGGTAGAGCATCGGCATCTCATGCAAGAGGTCCGTGGTCGAATCCAGGTGCCGGACAATTCCCAACCGGGTTCCACTTAATTATGGCATTGCAAAAAAAAATAATAAATTGAAGGACACCTTGTACATTCCAAAGTGTGTAAGGCGAAAGCGTGTGGCCAATCCACTGACCATACCATGTCTTTTTTCTTTTACACTCTCAGTGGGATAACACACAAACCGAATGTGGGCGTGTTTTCTTGTTTAATTTTGTACCGAGAGTCGCACCGAGACGCAAGGCTAATCTTCCTCCGTTCACATGCGTTCGTATTTTCTCGCGCTTTGCGCATCGTGGAAACGCCATCCGCGTTCCAGCGCTTAAATGGACGGACCCTTTGTAAATTACAAAGTGTTTTCCGCGAACGCCTGTGTCCATTGAGACGGCGTCGGTCAGAATGATTCCAAACGCTTAGCGCAACGACGCTATGCAAGCAAAGCGCGAGCGCTGTAGAATCCGACACGACCGGCGTCCGTTTGCGCACCCCGGTGGCCACCTGGCTTCATGCCAGGGCTCGGACGGACGGTCGGCACGGACGGAAGGATGGACGGACGGACGGACGGACGCCGGATGCACGTGAGCATGAGACATTAAAGGCTTTCGCCTTAAAAGCTACGAAACTTCGACGAGAAATCTTGAAGCAGACGTGCACCTTGGGGGTTGTGATACAAACTCTTCCTTTGGTTCGTAACGGCCCTACATGGTTGAGCCACTGAGAGTCTTATTGACAAAGCAGTTGGTTTAACAAACCAACACACGAAACATTTAATCAATAACTAAAGTGAGAACTATATATGTACACAAAATTACACTTAGTAAGAAGTTCACTGCACACGGTTCAATGATCTAAACTAGATAGTCTAGCTGTAACGCGGCTGAGCGGAGAAGAATCCTAGTTCAGTCTGACCGAAACACGGATGCTTGACTGGTCGAGTTGACGTGTGCTGGCTGGCGACGACGGTAGAGCGGTGGCTGGTGGGTGAGACATTGAGATGCCAGGGGCTGACGGGGACACGGACAGACGGACACGGATGGACGGACTGATGGACACGGACAGACCGGATGGACACCGACGGACGGATGGACACCGACGGACGGGCGGACGGACGCCGGACGGACGTGAGCATGAGACATTAAAGGCTTTCGCCTTAAAAAAAATTGGACACTTTGTACATTCCAAAGTGTGTTCGGCGAAAGCGTGTGGCCACTCTACTGACTAGGCCATGTCTTTTTTCTTTTACACTCTCACTGGGATAACACACAAACCGAATGTGTGCGTGTTTTCTTTTTTCAATTTTTTACCGCGAATCGCAGCGAGACGCGAGACTAATCTTCCTCCGTTCGCATGCGTTAGCATTTTCTCGCCCAGTGTGCCCCCCCCGCTCCTCCTATTTTTCTTTTTTTTTTCGTTCACTCAGCAAATATGGATCCTGCACAGCATCAGCAGATATCACGACACCATCAAAGAAAACAAAAAGGCTACTTACCAATTCGAGCATGTTGTACTGGACTGTGCCCGCAGTACGCGCACCAACCAGCCTGGTATGGTGCGGCAGGCTCATTGTTCCCGGCGCGGCAAAATCCATCGCACTGACATTGCGGCGCGTTACATTGCCCTCGATACACACCTTTCATATCCATTGATGAAAACATATTACCCAGCGGCAGGCGCAAAGTGCGCAGCCGACGCTGTTTAGCGCTGTCCAAGTACGTTGACAAACAGGTGAAGGTTACCGGCCTCAAAGCCCAGTCGCCTGCACGTCTCGTGATGGAGCGGCCGCGCGGCGAACACGAAACTTCTCAGCTTCTGCGGTTCTCGTCTGTCTTTTTTTTCCTCTTCCCACGCGCGCTGGGCGAGCGCGGAGCCCGTGTCTCAATTTCTTCTTTTTTTTTTTTCGTTCGAACGCATGCGCGTGCAGTTGTTTCCGAGGCTTCACTGCCGCCCTCGGCGCGCCGCCCTGTCGCTCCTCTCGCACGCGGAATCGGCCTGCGGGGCCGTATGCGGATTTCGGCCGCTTATCAGATTGTTTATAGGCGGCACTCCTCAAGTTCGAGGCCGCCTGAAGAGAGTAACGTATACTTCTCTTCGCCGGGCTGTCCATAGCCGTGATAATAAACAGTACGTCGACGGATGCCGCCTATATCGAGGCTATTATCCAGGACCGTACTGAGAGTGTACATAAAGCCATGATGATCATTTGCTTGAACGCTTCTAGGAATACGTACTATCAGCAATGGGCAAGGTAAAGACACGGTATGCTGTACTGATGGGCGACTTTAATGGCAAGGTAGACAAGAAGCACGCTGGAGACCATGCAGTGGGCGAATATGGCATAGGCTCTAGAGATGCCAGAGGGGGAGTTACTTGTAGAGTTCACAGAACGTAATAATTTACGGATCTTGCATACCTTCTACAGAAAACGGGTTAACTGTAAGTGGATATGGAGAAGTCCTAATGGCGAAACTAAAAATGAAATAGACTTCATTCTGTGCGCACACCCGGGTATTGTAGAGGATGTGCAAGTAGTTGGCAAGATCCGATACAGTTGCCATAGCATGGTAAGTTCTCGAATTAGCTGAGGCATGAGAAAGGAACGGCAGAAGCTGATACGCAAGAAGACCATTAACGAGCAAGCGCTGAGAGGGAAAGTACAGGAATTCAGTTTCGCTTCAGAATAGATTCGCGGCTCTAACCGAGGAAACCGACGTATACGTTGATGCAATGAACGATAATCTGAGTAGTATCATTAAGGAGTGTGCAATGGAAGTCGGGTGTACAGTCATTAGACAGTACAGTGGTAAGCTATCCCAGGAGACGAAAAACCACATTGAGAGACGTCAATACTTTCGTTGTATTACGCTTTGATTCATTCCCATAATAGTACTTGAATCATATCTAGGGACTATACCCACAGCCGTCACTTCGTCTCCGCTCAAATTATTCCAATTCAATATATTAGATTTCTTACCCATAGTCATTATCGCAGTGATGCGAAAGCGGTCGTACATGCGAACAATATTTAATGGTCCATAAAACTTCAAAATACATGCTTGGAGTGTTATTGTTCAAGTAAATGAACAACCAGCTTCCTCTGTTTAATTGCCTTTGTAAGGGGGGTTTATTCGATGACGTCGGGTAGCAGGCAGCAAGCCGGCACAGCGAAGACAGTCAACAGTCAGGCAGGCTCGGCACCCACAGCTCACGCTCAGCATCAGCGCTCGCGCCTCGCACCAAGCAAGCGTCCCACTGGCGAATGCCTTGCTCTTTCACCACTACACCTTCATCAAACTTAGGGAATACTAACTTGACAACGTTTGCACCTAATCGCCATCTTGTTTTAGAAATTGTTCATATCAACTACGGCTAACAAACGACCTATTTCACTGCAGTCCGACTCGGGACTACTATACCCCTGTAATCAAATTTCTCAATCAAATGGCAAATTCAAAAAAGAACTGAATACTTCCTCCTATCAGTTTCATAACCTGAATTGTATTACTCGTGTTCCCTCGCGTGTCAACTCGCAACCTACTGTTGATGAAGCATCACATAATCACTTTACACTGATGATATTAGATGTCACTTCTTTTTCTTTCTCGTGGTTTATTTTTTTACTACCATTAATATTTCCTGCGTGCGTGTTAATTTGATGTGTTCGGATTTAACACGCACAGACCGTTAGCTAAAATCGGTGCTTAAGGAGCCGCAAAGTTTGAGAAACTTTGCAATTGTTTGAGATCATTTTAATGAGATTCCGGGCTGGACGCGAGTAGTGTAGTTTATGTGAGAGCCTACGCGGCCACCAGTGATAACGATGGAGTTTTGGATAGCTCATGAATGAAAAAGAGCGTCGTGCTTGACTGCTTGGAAAATTGCTCAACGGCCGAGAACTGTTCCCGCCGCTATAATTGCACAACGTGTATCCCTTGCGTTTTGAGCTTTAATTTCCTTAGCACAAGTTCGCTCAAATAAAAAGTTTGGTCTTGAAGAAGCCTGCTCCTGTCTTCGTCGACGTCATGGCCACGTGACATCTGGTGGAGGTGGTGCTTCGTTCATAAAACTGACGCCTCCGCGAAGCGCTGACCCAAGCGCTAACCGCGAAGATGACGCTAAGCACAACCCTGATTGTCGCATTAGCCGCAAGCAGAAAGCATTAGAGCCAGAGTACATGCTCCTTCCGGACAACACCAGGCAAACGAAGACCCTAACATAGACCACAACGACGATCACAGCCCCTGGGCCGCTTGCACCGATTCTGCTCTGAGAACCTAGAGAGCCGCCAACTTTTCCGCATCACTCCAAAACCCCGAAACCTGGCTTGAAACGTTGGAACATACTGCGCCTTTAACAACTGGAGCACCAAATGCCAGCTGCGACCCGTCTACTTCTACAAGACGCGGCAAGAACGTGGTTTCAGAGTTTTGAAGTCCTTACTTCATAGCTGGGGTCTCTTCCGCAGCGCATTCCTGTACACGTTCACAAGCGTCGTGCAAAGGAAAGGGCCACTTCTCTGCTGGGCACACGGGAGCAGCTACCAAACGAAAACGTCACCTTCTTCACGGAAGGGATGAACAGACCTTTTTGCCTGGCCGACGCTGCGATGCCCGAAGAGAAAAACGTTTGCATGCTCATGCGGGGTGTTAAACAATAACTGTTCGCAGGACTTATCTGCAACCCGCCCACGACGGTCGCCGAATTCCTCCCCGGGAGTTCAACTATTGAGAGCACATTTTACATTGAAACAAAGCAATAACACCGTTCTCTACTATGTGCAACCGACTCCGAAGAGCACTTGCTGGCCGACGACTTGCGTGAAACCATCAAAGCGATCGGGTGGAAGCAGCTGCGCAAACTGTTATCTTCGCCGCGGCACCAAGTGGATTCGATCCCCGACATTGCCCCCCGAGGACGTCTGGAAATCGGTAGGAATTCCCGAAGCACCGCAGCTCAGCCGCGAGCGATGAGTTACGCCATTGCCGCCCGCCACGCCGTCATAACGCCGCGCCAGCGTCAAGGCCCCACGCCGTCGCAGTTCCGTCGACAAAGCCTGACCCTTGCTCGTCCACCGGTCGGCCAGCGCTACCTCATGAGAAAGGCAGACGTTTGGCGTGCCCACCGCCTACTCTGCTCCACTGCGGAGAAGCCGGCCACATGTACCATCACTGCCAGTACCGTGAGATGGGACTGCCCGGTTTCGCCGTGAACGTGTCACGTCCGCCGCCAGATGAACGCCCTTGCCAGGGCGTAGCCAGGGGGGAGCCCTAGCCTCCCCATAAATTCTGAGCGAAGGGCTGTTTTACCGCAAATAAATAATGAAAGTACGCGTTTTTATCAAATAGTCGAGGTCTACTGGAGAAAAAAATTGTGGCTGCAGGCCTGGCTCTTGTGTCTTCAACAACTACAGCGCCGGAGCAGCCTCGCTTATCATATGCACATCATCAGAGTGTAGCGTGCATTTCATTGAGCAAATACTTGCCTCTCGGCTCTCACGTCAATGTCGCTGTTACGTTGGACCGTAAGTTCCCCTTTACACGCCATTGTTCTCAACATAGCTGGCCAGCCCACGATATGGTGATTGAAGTCGCCGATGCATATCTTAACGCTTGGCTCAATGCTAAAAATTTGTCATATGCAGCAACACGCTGACTGGTCTACATGAATTCGATTCCTGTATTGTGTGGGATCTGCCAAATTTTTTCTTCAGCTTTGGCACACCCATCTTCTTCTCTTTCTTCCACGTTTGAGAGGTTCTGACTTATGCAGGGTGATCACCGTGACAGCTCACAACGTGCGCCGTTCACCGGGTATTGTCTGCGGTGTGATCAGGGGGCCACAAATCAGAAATTGTTCCTTACGGCGGCAACCTCTCCAGCCGTAGCCAAATTTCTGGCGCTTGAGACTGCATCCAGCGCTTCATATTTAAGAGATGTTTGTTACACCCGGTTCAAACAGGCTTCCGGAGTACGCTGGATGCGCAGCTCAGAGCGAAGTATATTTTCTACTTCATGTTTTGAATTCATTTCAATGTATGTCGTAATTCCTAAGGTACAGTTTCAAACAACCAACAATGTCCCCAATGTATTCGTTGGCTTAATTTTGTGTTTGTTTGACTTGGTTGTGTATAGCAAAAAGAAACAAGCCCCTCAACCGATTCTGCTCAAGTACTGAGAGTTGTGGTTCACCAGCTTGGTATCATTCCTGTTTTCTCAATAGCCGTAAGTTTAGTACTGCTGTAAATGAAATAATCATCCATGGACGACATTCACAGTAGTTTATTCAACATAAACTTTTATATACGTAAATTATAACACGTGTTCCCGCATAACTTAGTAATGTGCAACATTGTTACTTAAATCCCAGTGGAAGTGGTTTGCCTTGCTCAAAACACAAATAAATGTGTGGCGTGACTGCATCGATGACGCGACAAATACAGTTTGGCGCGCAAACACCTCCCTCGTTGTTTGGGCCACACTGGAAGATTTTCAAAGGACAAAAGCACATTAAAGAACATATTTCCCAACACAAACCAAGTCAGCTAACAGTCATTCATATTACTTCAATAACGATTAGCGAAACATCCCAGAGTAGCGAGGCTTTAAGCTTAAATGATAAGTTTGCTCACAGCGACGCGAAAAAATTGGGGGGACCCTTAAGCTTCGCCTTTAAGAGCTGAACGCGATAGCGATATCCTGTCCCTAGTGCGTACTTCAATCACTTAGTGCATACTATGTAATGGGTAGCATGCTTTAAACCACGAGCAATTATGCGCGGGAAATATTTTCGAACTTACTATGAACCCACTACGTGGTCTCAAGGGAATACGCGCAGTAACGTGTGTGCCTTTTGTAATGGGTGGCCGGCTTTCAATCACAATGTGATTATGATATTCACATGTTCTGACGCCCGATGGCAATGTACGTTTGTACCACGCAATATTACTGCGATATTACATGCTGTATTGTGACATCTGTATACAGGACGCGTGTGTTTGTAAAGCATGAAAGTTATTTTCACTGCATTTCCAAGCAGAGGAAGTTCTTTTCAATGTAATTCCAAGCAGTGTTAACAGTGTGTCAGATAAGATTAGGCAGACTGTTGCCGGAGTTCGTTGTGAGCACTCAAATGATGACAGGTGCAGTACAAGGCTATATGAAGGAAGTTGTGGCCAGCGTTCGATTTTTTGAGTGTCCGTTTTTCGACAAAATATCTGTGGTCTGTTGGAAAGAAAAAACTTTATAAGGATTTATGTGACACTGTGCTCCCCATCCCAATGTACAGAGCGCTATATACCGCACGCAAGGGTCAGAATGTACTTAAACGCGTTAAAAAATGCAGGTATCTCCAAATGCAAAAACATTCTTCTTTAAATTACACACCGGCGCACTTCCAGTAAGAACCTTTCTAGAGGAAAGAGGTTTTTGTATGCCATGGGGATCCGACTGTCTAATCTGTAACCAACCAGAAACAATTTACCACGTTTTTCTACACTGTTGGGAGGGGGTATACTTTTGGGACGTTTTGCAAAGGACCATAAACAAAGAATTTCCGTTAGACCCTCATGTAATCAGGTATGTAGCGATAGAGAATGAGGATGGATTACCAGTCGACTTAATCATGATCACTGCTTTGCACAGTATATGGCGCTCTCGAGTGGCTGGATCTTAGTGTGATCCTGACAGGAGACCAGCAAGACAGTATTTTAAAGAAAGTATAAAAAGGTTTATCGAGGTAGAAAAAACAAATGAATGTGTTCCTTCATGGTTGGGAAGGGTACTGCGATTGTTTATGCGCACCTATCAGTTCTTGTATTGTGTTGTGCATTCCCAGTTTTAGGAGCCTATCCGTGCTGGTATTCTTTGGGAGATTAAGCGCTGCTTTGGTAGCCATGCGGATTCGAGCATTGATTTTATCTTTATCATCGCAGGATAGGGTCAAGTAAGGAGAGGCATATAGAATGCGACTAAGCACAAAGGCATGTAGCACCTTGAGGTTGTCCGCTCCGTCTAGACCTGCGTGTGAACTTGAAACCCTTCTAAGAAGCTGGATGACGAAACTTTTGTGCAGACCACACGATGGCGAGATATTCTTGTTCACTGAGGCTGCAAGTCTCAGTGGGAGAGAGTACTGTTCGCGTAAGCCACTACTTCTTCTTGCGAAGCCTGGTTCACACGGCAGCGCAGTGAATAAGCAAATGAACGACAGCCGCCGTTGCGATTGTCGACGACACTTCGTGGAGTACCAGCCGGGCTACTGTATCGGGGCCTAGCCGCTGCCACTCCGACGTGGAGTCAGTGAAAACATCTTCGGCAATACTCGAGCATTAGAAAGCGCTTCGACGTCTTGGTGCTCCGGAATACGAGGTCGTGCCGGACCCCATTACGAACTTTCAGTGACGGCGCGCACGACCTTTGCTTTCTTCACCGTTACAT
The DNA here is from genome assembly GCA_030522465.1 of Rhipicephalus appendiculatus. Taxonomy (NCBI): domain Eukaryota; kingdom Metazoa; phylum Arthropoda; class Arachnida; order Ixodida; family Ixodidae; genus Rhipicephalus; species Rhipicephalus appendiculatus. Next base: position 82,716 of record JALIZH010016809.1, read on the forward strand.
TTTATTTCGTATCTACCATGCACAAATAAAAAGGAAGCAAATGCGCTTGTGTTCTAGTGCCACCATGCGAATGTGCGATCTTTGAAGCAACAACGATACTTGTTCAGAACCAGTTATATATAACCAGGTGGCGGGGGACACTTGCTGCTGATGGAGTAGCTGGAGTTGTGCGCTCACACTTGCTATTTATTGGTCCTTCATTTGGCGGGCATTTTAAAGAGGTTGGCGGTAAAGCGGAGCAGCGGACGGCATTTCCAGCGCGGCTCTTCGTGCAGAGAAGTCAGGTGTAAATAAGCAAGAAACACTGCCACATGTTCCCAAAGCACCATTTTGCAACAAAAATATTACAAATCAACAGGTTATAAAAAAATAAGAAGTTCACTTACATAACCAGCACAAACCTCAGCAAAATGTATAGGGCCAACCCCATATCGTAACCTTGCGTGTCTGTAAGAAATTGAAAAAAATATATGCTATAACTAAGCCGCAAAGTAAACAAGACTAACCACACCATATTGTCATAGAACAACATGCTACTTTATGAAATATCACCAAACGCATTGCTTAGGGTAAATGGAAGCAACCGAATACATAAATCGACAATGAATTGGGTTACTTATTGCATTAACGCACACTGGAGACGGTGCACGACAACTACGCCACAAAAAACGGACGTTCTGATCTCATAACAGCTGTAAAACAGTGCATGTTACCAGACTGAGAAATACTACTTTAAACAAAATCTGCTGCCTGCAATAACCCAAATGATGCTGTGAAAAATAGCTTGGGATATTCTTTCCTTAAGGTGGCGGACGACGAACGGAGGGCTTGAATACGTGGTGCGTCGTCACTTACTGCGCCATACCTTGCGGAATACATAGAAGAACTTCGTGTGGATCAGCTATAAATTACCACGCTCACGCCTCCTTTTCCCGGCTTCCATGAGCGCTTGGCCTTAAGTTTTATTCACGCAAATTAATACTTATAGCCGCATGCAATAAGTAACGCGATTCATAGTGGCATTTAAGCCAATCGCATGGTTATAACTTTACATATGTCTATTATTACCTATGTTTATTATATGTAGTATACAAAACAAAGTACTAACAAAAAGAACTTAAGACCATGTACTACGAATACACTACCATTCCTTTTTATGCAGCAAATTATGTTGGTTTCTATTGCCCCCATAGCAAAATAATGCGATGGTGAGACTATAGTTCAAAATTTTTTTTTCCACTAAAACACAAAAATACTTCGGTTAACCCATATCGTTAACCCATAAAGTATGTTCCATGATGCACAAAGGCTTGCGCGTGCCTTGTGGTAAGCGGCATGTTGATCCCGCTGTAGAGCGCGTAACAGGTGTGGTATATGAAATCCCCCCTGTCCTGTGGCCAGTGCTACATTGGACAGACGGGACGCTGCTTCAATGAGAGGGCGCGAGAGCACAGACTAGCTGTGCGCTCCCACACCGGAGGCCATCTCGATTTACACTGTAGGAGATGCGGTTGTTCGCCGAACCTAAAGGAGACCCGAATACTATACAAGTCTAATGACAAGATGGAAAGGGAATTAATAGAGGCTTTCTTCATTGCGCGAAGCGACAATGGACAGCTTGCAAAATAGTTACGGCGCATGCGCGAGCAAGTTTATTTTCCACCAGATAACCTCGACCACAGACTGGCACGCAAACAATTTTTTCCATTCACCGTTTTGTCGTACCCGCGTGCCTTCAGTAAAAGCACAGTGAGCCTGGAAAGCAGTCTGTGCACGAGAGTTTTTGGTTGGAAAACAACCTTGCAGGAAAGCCGCCTTGCAGATTTTTGCAAATGGTCAATTGCGTCAGCATGCCTTCAGTGACATTGCTCCCGAAGGAGCAGCAATTTTTGGATGGTTTTATGTAATCAGACGTTCATTTGTTTGTTATATTTCTTGTTTGCTACTTCCGCGCATGTTACTGATCATATTCTACCCACATATCACTATCACCACATGCCTGCAGATTGGCGTCTGCGCGGTGGACCTTAGATAAGGTTTCAATTTTTTGTCGCTCTTTGTTTTCCGGTTTTTCTTGGTTGTTATATTTGCTCGGTTTTTTTAAGCACATGTCAGGCAGATGTTGATTCATACTTTTTAACGGCTTTGGCCTTCCGTTTATTCAGTTGAAGTTTTGCGCCCGTCCTGTCCACTTCCCTTCGTCCGTGTTCTTTCGCGCAACCCTACGATATGTGTTCACCTGTGCACCAACTAGCCCAAATGAGAGCTTTACTGCTTCGGTTAACCTTTCGCTGAACAAAGCTGCTAAGATTCTCAATCGTACGCGCTTTTCAGCTGATTTTTTATAGACCACTTTAGGGCGCTACAGACGTCTCAACATAAGCCGAAGAGTCGTTTTCGTTATGTTCAGCACTTAATTTTAGAACCTATGCGCCGCCCACAGACGGAAAAAAAATTAGTAAAGAATACTTTTATGGAAATTTTGATAAATATAATTGATGCATTTTATTATTAATCTTCTTTTCTAGAAAAAGTTCTCGAAAACGGATACAATTTACTCAGTTTTGCCTACACGCCGAGCAGTGAAAAATAGAAAGCTACCATAAGGAACTGTTCTGAGAAAAGCACGATGCTTGAAAAACACAAAAAAGCAATTGTTGAAAAAATGCGCGGAACGGTACATTGATAGAGAATTTTTTCCGTACCTCGTTTTCTACGATTTCGTGACGGGCTTCAAAAGTAAAAAAATCGGCTACTTTTGGACCCCGTTGGAGATGAAAATTTCTAGTTGGCGCCATGGCACTTTCTTAAACTTGTGGTTGTACTTATTCAAAATGGTTTTATTTATTCATCAATAGTAAATACTCTGTAGCTAATACCGCTTCTGTTCTATTTAAATAGAAATTCAGCGACAATATCAAATGACATGGCTACTTTGGCTACTTTTGGCGTGAGTACTGGCGCCTTTTCATGTCCCACCCAATGGCAACCCTGCCAATAGCTGCCACCCAGCATAGGGTCCAACTCGGAGACGCGATAGTACTTGACCTGTGAAACTGTAGGGACTATACCTGGCGACAACTTTCTGTACCAGCACAGCCAAAGCTACGTGGGGCGGAGCTTCTGTACATGTGTTACTACGCCAAGTAGTCCGTTTGTGGCCTATTTCGATTTCGCAACCGCATCCAGCATGTAAGTTTTCGCACGAACATCCAAGGTTTAAGATGCCATTTTCCAAATCGTGTTATAAAAAACAGGTTATATGTACATTTATTCTAAAGTTATGTCAAGCCCTGATATACTTATGAAAAACTTATGCATGTCAAGCTATCGAGAGAATACCACCACACAAGCATGAAGCTTTATGTTCATGGTCCTTTAAGCCCGAACAAGCTTCAAAGCAAAGGTTAAGAATGCTAGCTCACAATACTTCGTGGTTAAAGCAATTCAAACCGTATGACATATGGATGACTCTTAGGCATACGCATACGTAGAAGCATTTCCCTATGACCGTGAGATCGTCAGACTATGGAACAAAAACTCGCCTCACTGATTCGTTGTGAAGTTTCACCAAGCTTTTCACCAGGGTTTTTTCCTGAACCTGTCAAAATAGTCAGGAATATTCGTTAGAAACCAGGTATTCTTTTTTTTCTTGAATTGTATACTATCATGCTTCACATTATAACTTCCAGAAGTTAAGTAGTTCTAGTCTCTGTTGAGATTGAAGCTTGTATTTATACCGAATACTGTTGATGCTCTCTGCAAACGCTAGCTTTATGCGCACTGACCGCATGATTTTACGAGCATTCATACCCACAACCTGTCAACCTACACTCCATGTAGAACCTTGCTGCACTGTGAAAGCTGCAGGGCTTGTTAGCCAATAAAAAAGGTGACGTGTTCGTCCCCGTCGCGTCATCCACTTGTCTCTTCGGCGTCTGCTCGCCCACTTTGTCGGTGCTTGCTCCCAACAGTTAACATAACACGCAAAAACCTGCGCTAATTTCGTCGTGTCATCTGCTGAGGTGACATCAAACCACTCTTACGGATCGGCGCCGCCTCGGTAGTCCTAGCATCATCAAAACAAACAAGTAATCTAAACTATAACGACAATAGACGCTTTGTTGTCCGCGTTAGATGAGACTAAGGGTAGGCTACTCACTATCGGCAAAAACGCGCGCGACACGCCGCGCGCGGCAGGCACATTGGCGATTGGCGCGCGCGTTCGTGTTCCCATTCGCGTTTTACGTGATGCGGCAGCGATTCTTGGAGCCTTGGACAACTCTAGACTCCAGGCATCGCTGGCCGCGTCGCGTAAGACGCGAATGGGAACTCAAACGCACGAGCCTGCCGCCAGCGCGCTTGCCGTGCGTGGCGTGTCGCGCGCGTTTTTGCGGCTAGTGAGTACGTACCCTAAGCGACGACACATTACACCACTTATTACATGCCGTTCGGGCAGGAAGCCAGTATAAAGCATGAATTCGGATAGAAGCGGATGGTCTCGGCTCTCTGTGAGTTGCCATGTTGCTTACGTCAGCGCGGTTAGGGTGGTTGTTACGGTTACGAGGCGATAATTCAGAAAATGCGAAATACATGCGCAAAGGACTTAACCTACCAAGTATCGCTATAAGGTGTCTGTTATTAAACACAACTAAAACCCTTGTATCTCGTTGACAATGAAACAGTTACACCCGGAACTATATTATGCGCTGCGCAAGGATATTGCCTGTGTACTCCTCGTAGCTTCGGCAGCGCTGCAATGTAGTTGTGAGATGGAGCATAGGAGTGTCACTAATGCGGACACAAGCTATTTGGAAATCCGTTGTTAATGTTCACATTGTTCATAGGATAAGGAAATTGACAACTATCCGTTTGAAACATGAAGCCACACGGGCATCTGTACGGATTTCCCAGAAATAAAGCTTGTTAGTTGCCGAAAAATTCGTTGTTGTCTGGGGATGAGGCCTGCAGAATAAACGCCTTTCTGGGGTGGTCGCTGTACCAACTAAGCTAACCATGAAGTTAGAAATTGGCAGCGTGAGGGCGACTAAATCTGGATCTCGGAACGCATGGACACAGAACATCGCAAATCCATTAAGCGGAATCCCGCAAGGTGGCGCAACGATGAATTCGTCCACGACCGGGCCGAGTTTTTCGGCAACTATGAAACGTTCTTGCTGAGAAATACGTATCAATTTCCTCACCGTTTCGCTGCCATGTGCGATTGTGAAGTGCCGGTCCGCAATATTAGGCGTTGTCTATTAATTTGCCTTCGCGCTGCCTATTCGTGATTAGCTCAATTGGTAGAGTGACCGCCCGGGATGGGCGCTGGTCCCGCGTTCAATGCCCGGGCCAGAGAAATTTCACAACGGATGCTGCTGAGATCACAAAATGCCCCCACCTCCCCGAAGGGAATCGTGAGGAAAATGCGAATGCATTTCGCGCGCGCTTCACTCCATTTATATATGGTGGTTGTGGTTCGAAGAAGGAAAAGGCGCCTAATTTCTGCAGCCTGGTTGGGAGCACGGCGCAGCGCCTGTTTTTTTTTTGCTTTTTTTTCTGTTTTTTTTCTTCTTTTTTTATTTTTTTTAAAATTTTTTTCTTAATTTTCTTTTCTTTTGTTCTTTTTTTTGTTTTTTTTCTTTTTATTTTTTAAAAAAATTTTTTTTTCATATATAGCTCCGCCGAGCTCCCGCGATGCGAGCGCCCTCACGCACCAGAGCGCGCTCCTCCTCTCCACTCTCTATAACACCTGCCCAGGCCACCGCGGACAACGCCAACGCCGGATGCCTGACATAGCCCGACTAACAAATGCATTCGCATTTAAAACTGGGGATGCGTAAAGCACGCAGCGATAGAGCGGTGTTTCCTACTGGAACATGCCAATCGCTGCTAATGTGCAATGAGAGACAGAAGACTCCGACTGGACACAGAGACTCGCAGTCCGCTTTTAGTTAACGCGCACGCTGCGAATTTTTATTCGCCTCGTGTGCGACTGATGGCGGCACTGCGAACGGCGCTCCGTTGACGCAAGGGCGGGGATTCGGCTTTCGTCGTCTGCTACGCTGTGGCTAAAACAGCAGCCTTTTCGTTATAGTTCGCTCGAGTCGCACGGCGTTCCTCGACTACTAGCTGCATTTTCTTGTTATGATATTTCTTTAGATGACTGCTAGCATTACATGAGTTTAAGAAACGTTAACATTTAACATATCTACTGTATACCGACAGCCATCGCGGTCAGGTTCATGCCCCCGAGTTCGTAGCGTCGCTCACTGGGCTGGATGGCGGTGAAATAGCTTACGTGAAAGCGCGAACGCCCCCGCCAAGTGAGTTAAAGAGAGTCTCCGCTGCTTTGAAATCGCAGCGCGATCAATTTTGCGGCTTATTCGCAAAAAATCAGCGTTGTGTAAACAGACTTGAGATGAACGAAAATTCACGCTCCACTCCCGATTGCAGTCATGTGGACTTGTGCAGACACGACAGCCGACAAAATGAAATCGATGAGTTCATCGACCAGCGGGTTATTGCGGACCACTAGCATAGATTGGGCGAGCTGGATGCAAATAAGATCACTCGGAATGAAACTCCAGCAGTGGTGCGCGTGGTACAGTTCGACTCTTATGATTAGAGATAGATACGTTCATGAGCCGCATTCATGTTTTCGATCGCACAGTGCTGCCTACTCGACTGTGCGAGAATGCCAATGGTAATGACAGGAAGGCGCGCATTATATTTCTAATGCTTCGGCAACGCGATCCGCTGCAGTGTTCGCGTTTCACTTGACACCGATAGTACAGCTTCGTAAACATTAGGAAAAATAGGCGAATGTGTCTAGGAAGAGGAGAAAGAGAGCTCTTTCCCACGAATCTTTTGGCCCCTGTGGCTGATTATTGTGATTCTTTATCCGTGCTGTAACAAGATTGGATATTTTAAGGTGGGAGCCTTAGATTCCACATAAATTGCGAAAATTGACCGTCGGCGTCCCGCGTCGCCAGCGTGAACACGTGTGATGCGGAAAATTCATCACATGATCACGTCATCATGACATCCCAGACCGACAAAATTTGTGACGTCATAACACCATGTCACATGATTACGTCATCACATGACATCGTCGCTTTGCATTGCCTCCGTGATTGGTGGGGCAATCTCGGAGGCGATGCAAAACCAGGTGATGTGTAGAAAGCTTCAATGCAAAACCACGTTCCACCCAGAAAGTATTCGGAGGGGGGGGTGGCGAAGGAACAATACATCGACTCAAGAAAAAGATGGCTTTTGCCTTCGAGTCAACTCAGGCAAATGCATAAGGAACTCGAGTCTCTTTGGTACAGTGATCGCACCAAGCCACATCAGGAGTCGACCGTTGAGACTGATTTACAGTATTTTATTGCAAATACATCTTTCGATGCGAAAGCTTTATATTTATCAACGTTAGTATGATTACACTAATTCTGTTCAGCATATTTTCAGACCACCGTGAACGAGTGAACAAACGTCTATTTATTAACGTAAGGATTAAAATATGTTGCAATAAAAAAATAGAACAACAACAAAAGAAAATCACGCCGGACAACCTACCGACATTTCATATCCCCGTCGTGCATCCCCTTTAGACTCACCCTGTTTATTTCGTGTTTCAATTTAAAGTACTTACGACGCGCTTACACAGCAGCTGCTAAAAATGTGTATCTAATCAAACGTTGTTGACGGTAACGCCACTTAATTTATTTGAATGACATCACACGTCGTTTGTCATGCTTCGAACATAGGAATTGAATCGAAGGAGCAGGCTTGGCAACTGAACACGCGCAGCACACGGTATACATTTATTGCGCTTTAACGCTGACATGGAACCTGAAGCCCGAACGCTCAAGTCAGTGATCGAAAGCGGGCAGGAAAGTCATTTTGAGTGCGCCACGGCCATAGAACAGTCGCGAAAAGAAAAATTCACCATAGAAGCAGATGCACACATGGATGGCTAGCAGACGACAACAGGAGCAATGGACACAGAACGTGCTCCTGATGGCAACTCCGCTCGATTTCCATGGGCATTTTGCTTGAACATTCAGTAGAAATTCCTTTATCAACTCGCCCACCAATGTTTCAATAACTCGAGCGTGATAGACAGGCTGGCAGCTTCGAGCAGCCTTCACGTAGCGAACGCGCGCGAAGAGCTGCACGAGCTGCATCCGAGTCCTCTCCCTGACGTCACACGCGAGAGGGCGCCACTCCAAGATCTCGAGGCGAATTGTTCAACGACGCACAGGAGAAATCTCCCACCGGCACCACCTTGGAGGTCAAGATCCATTGCCATATATGCGGGGTGGCCAGTGAACGGTTGTGCAGCGCGAGCAGTCTTTTTTGTCAACCAAGAAACTCGCAGCAGACGCTGCCTGTGTCGGCGTCGCGAGGCGAGAGAGGGAGGGGGGGGGGCGTAGGAGATGAGAGAAAAGAGAGGTGGGACGCGCATGCGCAGTGGGAGTGTGGACGGCGCGGACAGGGATGCCTAGAGGAGAGAGGGGGGAGCGTAGCAGGGGAAAGAGGAGGAGAGGCGCATGCGCAGTGAGGGTGTGGTTGCCGCGGGGAGGGATGTCTAGAGGAGAGAGAGGAGGTTTTTTATTTTTATTTTTTTTTGAAAGGGTTTGCGCATGCGCAGTAAGGGTGGTCACGCCGCACACCACCACCACCGGATTAAGCGCACACCTCCTCAACCTATCCTCCTCCTCCTCCGCGGACAACGCCGCACAACGCCAACGCCGGATGCCTGACATAGCCCGACTATGAAATGCATTCGCATTGAAAAACAGCCCCATATTTGCGCCGTGGTTTGTCGCCGCCGCTGCCGCGACCACCGCCGTGCGCAAAAAGGAAAAATAGAGGCAGAAAAAAATTGTTAGGATCGGGTGGGATAGAAATCTGGGCCCTCTGGGCGGCAGTCGAGTATGAGTACCACATTGCTATGCTGGCGCTTGAAAGTCCTCCGGAAAAATGCCCTATAGAGGCTTCTTGTCGGGAGGGGAGGATTTTAAGATGTCTATAGCCTAATATAGCGTGGTAGAAGAGTAAAATAACAGCCAGGCGTCACAGAGTGCGAATTTTGCAACGAGTCTGTCGTTAAATGCTTCCAACCTATTAGAAAGGGCTCAGCCGTAATTTTTTATCGTCATCAGCCACAGCACAATCAAAGTGCACGAAATGCCTTGCGTGTATGTAACGAGTGCCACGAAAAATGTATGTAACGAATGACGGAAAATCGTATAGCGGATGCTTCCCTACTTCATGAAAACTGCGGTGATTTATGGCGCAGTGGGTGCCTTGCATGTGCACGTGTATGAATTGCCCTTATGAAGACAATGCGCAACAAAAAAATTACACCATCTCCCGCTAAAGGGAACCATGTGTAGATGTGAAGCAGCGGGCGCTAACGCTTACACTGGCGGCGGCGTTGACGCTGGCGCTCATCGCAGCGTTGCGCAGGAGAGAAAACTGGGGAGGCGCAAAGCAGGCAGTGATGGAGCAGTTTTTCCTACTAGAACATGCCAATCGCTGCTAATGGGCAATGAGAGACAGAAGACTCCGACTGCACACAGAGACCCGCACTCCGCTTTTAGTTAACTCGCACGCTGCGAATTTTTATTGTTCAACAACGCACAGGAGAAATCTCCCACCGGCACCACCTTGGAGGTCAAGGATCCATTGCTATATATACGGGATGGCCAGTGAACGGTTGTGCAGCGCGAGCAGTCGGTTTTTTCAACCAAGAAACTCGGCTAGCAGACGCTGCCTGCGTCGGCGTCGCGAGGCGAGAGAGGGAGGAGCGTAGGAGAGGAGAGAGAGGGGGGTGACACGCATGCGCAGTGGGGAGTGTGAACGCCGTGGGCAGGGATGCGTAGAGGAGAGAGGGGGGAGCGTAGGAGAGGAGAGAGAGGGGGGGACGCGCATGCGCAGGGGGGAGTTAGACGCCGCGGGCAGGGATGGAGAGAGGGGGGGGAGTGTAAGAGGGGAGAGAGGAAGGGAGGCGCATGCGCAGCGTGGGTGTGGTTGCCGCGGGGAGGGATGCCTAGAGGAGAGAGAGGGGGAGAGGAGGTTTGCTATTTTTATTTTTTTTAACTGTTTGCGCATGCGCAGTAAGGGTGGGCACGCGGCACACCACCACCACCACCACCACCACCGGATTAAGCTTCGCCATAAGATGCTTCACATCTAATATCTAGAAAGACCGCTATTCCAGCTTACACTGGTACTGTGCTTCGTTACATGTAGGTATGGTGATTTTTCCGGCAACTAGGAAGCATTCTTTCCGAGAAATCCGTATGGATTTCCTTGTGCCTTCGTGATACTAACGAGTGGATGGAGCTTCCCTTTCTTAACGCTCCCGTCACATTTCGCAGAACCAATTTAACACTTGACTTAGAAATACTTAATGAACATAAATTACGCCATTAGAACAATATAGGCAGATTCCTTCACATATGCTGTAGTAAGTACTTAATCTTTATAGAAGACTGATTTCCCATGCTATCTCATGGACCCTGTAATTGCAATGATGCGCAAGCTGGAGGTGCTTCCTGTCCGCGTCTCTTCCCTGTCTTCATTATTGGCTCACATCTAGCTCCACGCTGATCTTAGTTGATCTGCAATGCCTTCCGAAGCACAACATACGTTTCTACAGCTATAGCGTGCACCGTTTGTTAACTGATCTTTCCAAAGAGGGACTGCGCTCTGTCTATGAGCCATAGTCTAGGCAGCTATTAAGAGTTATCTTGTACCAATCTCCGGCATAGATATGGGAACAAGAATACAATTTCATACATTCCTTGTCTTTGCGAAAATTTCGTAAACTTGGCCTTCCTCTAGTCGAATACTTTGGCTTCCCCTAATGGAAAACCAGTGACGCTGTTCAGTCTTAAACATGATTATTACACCAGTGTGGCGCTGGGTACTGGAACGCTGGCACACTGCGCGAGGCATGCTGGAGGCTGGTGCGCGGCACACTAGGAGACCCTGTACGGGCTGAAATGGATCTTATTGAATGCATCTTGAGGAATTCAATCATGCCCCTACCACAATTATACCTAAAACACGAGTACTGCGACAAAAAACGAAGAAACAAGCTGAATTTAGCGTGTGGGATTACAACCCACTACCTCTACGCATATTACATTCAGAGTCTAAAACATCACCGCTACACCACACTTTAAAGACAGGTGTCGCCCTTGTTTTCTTCATATTATAACGTCCGTCCGGCGTCCCGCGTCCGGCGTCCCGTCCCGCGTCCCCCGTCCCACGTCCGGCCACTTTCATGAAGTAGGGAAGCACCCATTATGCGAACCGAAACACTGTAGTAATATGAAGGCCGTCAACCCTACCACAGTCATCAGAGTCATGGCCGAGAGCACAGAGAGGCTGCTTAACAATGGCTAGGCAGGTGGTGTCTGTTGCCCAGGTTAACCCCATTCCTTGAGTCATGGCCGAGAGCAGAAGAGGCTGCTTAGCAATGGCTAGGCAGGTGGTGTCTGTCGCCCAGGTTGACCCCATTCCTTAATCTTGCTTGCATGTGTTTGGAGGGGGGCTTAGTCCGTCCCTCCTTCCCGCGTCCCACACCACCACAGCGCATGCGCGTCCCCTCCCCCCTCTCTCCTACGCTCACCCCCTTTCACTCCTCTAGGAATCTACTCAACGGAGCGGCCCCCCGCGTCTCACAGCGCGTCCCCTCCCCTATGCTCTCCTGCGCTCACCCCCTTCCTCTACTCTAGGAATCATCTACTCTACGGAGCGGCGCCCGCGTGCCACATCCCCACAGCGCATCCGCGTCCTCTCCCCCCTCTCTCCTCTAGGAATCCTCTATTCTATGGAGCGGCTCCGGCGTCCCACATCCCCACAGCGCATGCGCGTCCTCTCCCCCCTCTCTCCTCTAGGAATTCTCCTATTCTACGCAGCTGCTCCCGCGTCCCACACACCCACAGCGCATGCACGTCCCCTCCTCCTCTCTCTCCTCTCCTACGGGTCCCCCCCCCGTTCTTTCCTCTAGGAATCGTCTACGCAGCGGCGGGCACGACAGGTGGTGTGACAGCTGCATACTCCGCTGGGGGGCGCCATGGTAGTTCCACGGTATGAAAATGACGGAGTGCGCGCGCCCCATTCTCTCTCCTGTGCAGCGCCGCGATGAGCGCCCGGACCGCTGCCGCGAAACGAGAGCGGCGACATTTATGCTCGAGGCTATGTCCGTCCCTCCCGCGTCCGTCCCGCGTCCCGCGTCCGGCCACTTTCATGAACTAGGGAAGCACGTGCCCACTATGCGAACCAGAACACTGTGGTACAATATAAGGCCGTCAACCACCACTACAGTCACCAGAGTCATGGCCGAGAGCACACAGAGCGTGCTTAGCAATGGCAATAAGGCAGGTGGTGTCTGTCGCCCAGGTTGGCTCCATTCCTTGAACTTGCTTGCATGTGTTAGGGGGGGGTGGGGCTTAGTCCGTCCCTCCTTCCCGCGTCCCACACCACCTCAGCGTATGCGCGTCCCCTCCTACGCTCACCCCCTTTCTCTACATTAGGAATGCTCTACTCTACGGAGCGGCGCCCGCGTCCGACATCCCCACAGAGCACGCGCGTCCTCTCCCCTCTTTCCTACGCTCACCACCTTTCTCTACTCTGGGAATCCTTTACTCTACGGAGCCCGCATCCCCACAGCGCATGCGCGCCCTCTCCGCCTCTCTCCTACACTCACCCCCTTTATCTCCTCTAGGAAATCCTCTCTACTCTACGGAGCGGCTCCTGCGTCTCACACCCCCACAGCGCATGCACGTCCCCTCCCCCTCTCTCTCCTCTCCTACGGCCCTCTCCTCTAGAAATCATCTACGGAGCCGCGCGCACGACAGGTGGTGTAACAGCGGCATACTCCACTGGGGGCGCCACGGTAGTTCCGCGGTATGAAAATGATGGAGCCCGCGCGCATCATTCTCTCCTGTGCAGCGCCGCGATGAGCACCCGGGCCGCTGCCGCGAAACGAGAGACGTTTCTCCCTCTCAAGCTAATCATCTCCCCGCTGCGTCGCATCCACACATGGTTCCCATTAGCGGGAGATGGGGAAGTTGAAAACTTGGAAAACCACCTACTTTCATTATTCTCGGTAAAACACCCCCTCCATCCGAATTTTGTGAAGGGCCCGGTAATATCACAGTAATATAGCGTGGTACAAGCGTACATTGCCATCGGGCGTCAGAATATGTGAATATCACAGCGACATCGTGGTTTCAAGACGGCCACCCATTACAAAAGGCGCACGCGGGTTACTGGGCGTATTCCCTTCACACCACGTAGTGGGCGCATAGCAAGTTTGCACTGAGTGGTTGAAGTACGCTCTAGGGACAGGATATCGCTATCGCGTTCAAATCATAAAGGCGAAACATAAGGGTCTCCCAATTTTAAATGCGAATGCATTTCTTAGGCTATGTCAGGCATCCGGCGTTGTCCGCGGCTCCTCGCTCTCACTTCCTCTCCCATAGCAACAGCTGCGGGCGCGCGCGCTTATCCTCGCCCCTAGCAACCGGTGCATGTGGTGCGAGAGAGTGTAGGAGAGGGTAGGTGCAGTGCTTCGCCGCTCCTTTCTCTCGCCGCTCGCTCTCTCTCCTCCCTGCGCCCCCACTCTCCCGTCCGCTCGCGCCTCCCTCTCGACCGTTCGCTGGCTGGGCGCCTCTCAAGGCGATGGCAGAAGTCGGTGTCGGCGCAAGAAATGCATGCGCATTTCCTCACGATTCCCTTCAGGGGAGGTGGGGGGCACTTTTTTTATTACTTTTCACTATCCACAAGAGCCTTTCACTTATTCGGTGCAATTAAACATGAAGGGTAACCAGCAGCTAACAACCGCTCCAACTAAGCTACGACATCACTGTGCCGCACGTGAAGTCATAGGCGTGCGCAGGGTTACCCTTCAGGGGGGCGAAGGTTCGTCGCAACGCCCCCCCTTCCCTATTAAGTCAATTTATGGGGCAGACTTTGCGCCCCCCCCCTCTTAGGTTCTTAGGGGACTAGGGGGGGCGGTCCGCCCCCCTCTGCCCCCCTCGTGCGCACGCCTACGCTTGAAGGTATATTTTTTTCAAGGGCTAAACGTAAGCATGGCAGTTTTTGCAAGCTTGGAATGACCAGACAAGTAATCTAAAACGGGTTTCGCAGATCGGCGATTATATTGCCAGCAAAGATGATTGTCTCCAAAAAAACAGGGAAACGTCTAGAAACTGCAATTTTTTATCTTTCGGAACCTCAGAGGTAAACTGGCGGCCCATGCCTTCAGTCTCGAAGCATGCCATGATGTCGTTACTGTGACGGTATCATAATACGCTCAATACTCTTGTTAGCATCAACACTTGAAAGAAATCGCAAAAATGCATCGCTCACTTGTCTTTCTTCCCGCGCTGTTATCCAGTGTGGTGTCGTTTAAGCTTAAAGGTGCCCTACGGCACCTTTTCAAGTAATCGTGAAATAGCTTTATTAAAGGAGCTTACTTCCTCACGAACCGACTGCCGCCATAATTTTATGATCCGCCAAGTACGAGCAGCATAACAGAGATTTGCCGCATGATTTAAGTGCTCTCTCTTATCGTACCATCGAGCACGCTAAAAGCTACGTAAGGAGGGGTATGGGAAGGGAAGAAAAAATGCGTCCCTTCGTCAGCGCGCTTCTTGACCTTCAGCACATTATTTTCATTTCTTTCTTCGAACGAACGGTTTTCTTTCAGTCTGATCGCGAGCGCCGGCGCGGGCACGTGGCAGCATCTAGTGGCGGCCATGGTAACTATTCAGATCACCATGCAGAAACCAGCCAAAGGCCGTGGACTTCGTTTTATAGCGTAGTTATTTGGCTAAAAGGCATCATTTGTAGAGAGAAGAGGTATCGATAAATAGCTAACTTCGAGAATTTTAAGTGTGAATTGCAGGCCGCGTGCTGCGGTATAATGTTTGGCTGGCGTGTTCTCAGGAGTCTCGTCCACCGATTGGAAGCGTTTTCTGGCGGTGCTGGAAATTGTTGTGGAGCCCCCTTAAGCAACACATAACTATTGTGTCGGCCGCAGTAAACGGCGGTATGCCTAAAACTGTACATGCTATTGTATACTACACCTTTTCAAGAGCCTCATCTGAGCTACCTTTGTTACCCGTCATGTTTTCCGCGTAGGTCTTTCCACGACAAAATCTTCCCTATTGCTCAACCATCACTTCCGAATACACTCACCCCGCAGTGGCTCGCATACACTTTCGCGGTGTCGTCGTATCCAAAGCGCAAGAGATATCTGTGACAAAAAAGAAATGTACTTTTACATGTATACCATCAATTCGTTTCCTTATTTGAAAACTTTGCCAGTAAATATGAAATATAGCTCGGCAGGGCTTAAAATATTTGTCTATCCCCAATGCTTTTAATGAGTAGATTCGCCATTTCGAGCGTCGTCTTTCATCAGTCGTCGAGGCAAATACGAATGCGCTGCTGCAACGTACTTAGATGTATTCTCGCTAGGCTGCGTAACTGTTGCTCTGTTTCAGCTTCGTACAGACTCCGTGTTCCTCGGTTTACTCAAGGCGGTTAAAAAAGTTTGCGTTTACCACGTATCTTAAGCCGCGTTCAGAGTGCGTGCGCTACGTACAGATCGTCGGTATAGGAATCGTAAGCGTAAACGCAAACAACGCAATCAGATTGTCGAGGTTTTATTTTATTTCGCGTATAATACGTAACGCTTGAGGCGCGACTGTTGGCGGGCCCTCAATTTTTACAACTACTGATGCGACCATTACGGTACGACCAATGGGAGAGCAGTTCGGTTTTCACTCTCTGCTCCCGAGCTTTACGGCCTCGCCGAATACCTTGTCTTGACGCGCGTTTAAGAGCCATGCACTAGCGTGTCTGTGCAGTTGGTTTGCCAATGTTTGTCATGTTGTGTGCCCGTGGTTCGTAACCATGACCAGTGCGGAACGGTTTTTACTGGGCAGTGATGAATTACTCGTAGAGGAAGGGTCACAAAGGCCCATACAGTACGACCGTCTGAATACGTACAGCTGCAAGCAGCTGCATAACGACGCGTGTCTGGCAGATGGAGCTGGTAGGTGGAATTTTGGAGCTGGGCTTTTATCGACGATGCATGGTTTTCCAAACCTTCAAGGGAATGTTTTGGTGCTGCGCATAGCTTCTGTCAGTGTGCACGTATTTGTTTCATGAAGACTCCGGCATAATGCAGTTGGATTCCTTTGTAGCCGATTTATAGGTTCTCGCTCAATTTAGAACTTTATTTTCAATCCTACAGTTATGTTACAAATTGCTTCAATAAGGCAGAAATGGCGTTCGTCGAAGCCGCACTGGCCGCCCCAGCCGCACCACGGCTGGACTATAGAGGGCAGACGCGACGTGCGGTAGTGAGCGCGACTGTCGCGTCTCCCCTTTTCCCCTGCCATGGCCAAGCAAGCCTTAGTCCTAGGCCAAGAAAGGGCTAAATGAAAGACGACGCGAAGCGCCACATTTTGGCAAGCGAGTGGGTGACCCGGAAAGAAAGGGGCGAGATTTTGTTCGCTACAGTTTTCGGAGCCGTGCAACACGGTGCTCACGCATCAACAGCGCCGAGTGAGAATACAGCGACTTTTAGTATCGAGGAAAATGGTTGGTTAACGTTAGCTCGAGTGTAGCCAATTAACGTTAGCGCGCGTCTCAACGCAAAACGCTAAAACGGAACGCGCTGCGTGGTAAATGGTGGTCTTTTAGTACAGCGGAAGGCATTACCGCTAACGGTAACGCAAGCACATACGGCGCCATCAAGACATAAAAACACTTAATACACCTTATAATCACCAAGTGCGCCACTAGATCGAGCTGATTCAAAGTCACCGTTGCTGCGTCTCCGTGCCGCGCTTGGTTTAGTGTTGCGTCTGACAAGCATTATTTATGAATGAATGAGATTGATAATGCAGGCCGACGAGTAGAAAGTTTTTGACGGCTCTCGCTTAAACAGGCCCCGCCATCTTGCGCAACTTACGAAATCTCTGGCTTGCGTTAGAGTTGAACGATGTATTCCAGAAATAGCGTACGTACGTAAAAGTTCAGGGTGTATTAGCGTTCTGCACATGCTCAACTTGGAGCAAGCAATGCTAAGGGTAATGATAAATCCTTGTGTTTGCTATTTCCCGCTATACTGAAACTCCCATACATATTACCGCTTTGTACCGCGAGATAGTTCCGTTAATATCGTGCGATAAAAAAGAGGGGAATTTTTTAAATTGAAATCCTTTAATTTCAAAGCGGTAAATCCCAACAGAGAATTGTTGAAACAACACTGCAGGTTCTCACTCTGCCAATAATTTATTTACGTGTCTTATGTGTTCTACTTTTACAGTGAAAGCTGTTATGAGATCACAACAAGGGTCGTTTTTGCGCCGTAGTTGTCCGCCGCCGCCGCCGCCGCCGGTGTCCGTAACCAATATCGCACGAAATATGAAAAAAAACTAAATAAATAAAAAAAATCACCTATGACAGATCGGGAATCGAACCCGGGTCCTCTGCGTGGCAGCCCAGCACTCTACCACTGAGCTACGCCACTGCTTGAAATTGCGGTGCAAACTGATCCTATGCAGGCTTCATGTCGGGTAAGAAATCGCGTTAACGTGTTCTGTAAAGCGTTTTAGAACAGTAAAGTAACAACCGGGCGTCACACAATACGAATTGCGTAACGAGTGGGTCGTTCACTGCTCCAACCCATTACAAAATGGCATAATTCTTCATCGTCGTCAGCCACAGAAGCAACAAAGTGCACATAATGCGTTACAAGTGTGTAGCGGGTACCACGCTTTTCCGAAGAATGAAAAATATTGGTATAGTAGACGCTTCCCCACTACAGAAAAACATTATGATGATTTATGGCGTAGTGGGTACCATGTAAGTGCGCTTGTAATAGTTGCCCCAAGAGTGTTTAAAAAAATTACACCATCTCCCGCTAAAGGGAACCATGTGTAGATGTGAAGCAGCGGGCGCTAACGTTTACACTGGCGGCGGCGTTGACGCTGGCGCTCATCGCAGCGTTGCGCAGGAGAGAAAACTGGGGAGGCGCAAAGCAGGCAGTGATGGAGCAGTGTTTCTTACTGGAACATGCCAATCGCTGCTAACGGGCAATGAGAGACAGAAGACTCCGACTGGACACAGAGACCCGCACTCCGCTTTTAGTTAACGCGCACGCTGCGAATTTTTATTGTTCAACAACGCACAGGAGAAATCTCCCACCGGCACCACCTTGGAGGTCAAGATCCATTGCCATATATACGGGGTGGCTAGTGAACGGTTGTGCAGCGCGAGCAGTCGGTTTTTTCAACCAAGAAACTCGCTAGCAGACGCTGCCTGCGTCGGCGTCGCGAGGCGAGAGAGGGGGGAGTGTAGGAGAGGAGAGAGAGGGGGGTGACACGCATGCGCAGTGGGAGTGTGAACGCCGTGGGCAGGGATGCGTAGAGGAGAGAGGGGGAGCGTAGGAGAGGAGAGAGATCGGGGACGCGCATGCGCAGTGGGAGTGTAGACGCCGCGGGCAGGGATGCCTAGAGGAGAGAGGAGGGAGTGGAAGAGGGGAGAGAGGAGGGGAGGCGCATGCGCAGTGAGGGGTGTGGTTGTCGCGGGGTGGGATGCGTAGAGGAGAGAGAGGGGGGAGAGGAGGTTTTTTATTTTTATTTTTTTTAAAGGGTTCGCGCATGCGCAGTAGGGGAGTGGGCACGCGGCACACCACCACCACCACCACCACCGGATTAAGCTTCGCCATAAGATGCTTCACATCTAAAAAGGCTCTAGAAAGGCCGCGCTTCCAGCTTTCGCTGTGACTGTGCTGCGCGTTCGGCGCAGGCCTGGCGGTTTTTTTTGTTCAGTATTGTGGAGACCTATAGAAGAAAATTATCTGGCTATTCTTAGTAGGGAAGTGACATTCAAGATGCATTATGATCAGTTATGAACATGATTCTAATGTTGATATTTATTATTAACTATTCATTCTAGTAGACATTATCATTCCTAGTTTAAATTAAGATTTTTAAGAATATTTAATTCCACGCGATTCTTGGCCCATCACTTTGAGTGGCTGGGTGAACATGTTAGGCAGAGGATCATCATTATTATAACTCTATTGTGGCTACTACGAGCTACTTAGGCTTCCCCGACAATGTTCTCGATACAGGCGTATTGAAATAGAGAGCATTTCCAAACCAAGTTCCGCACAAATGAGTGCTGCATACGAAGGAAGTTTCACCTGACTAGCAGAAAGGAGACGATCGTCGACCTAAACGAAAGACTGGTGGTGCTTCATCTGCAAGAAGTTGTGTAGCTTCAGAGTGCGATGGTCTTTTTAATGGGCGAGTGTGTGCAATGCTCATTGGGTTCATGAATACTGCGCAGGTGCTCACCGAGTTTTTTCGACGTGTTTCTATCGCCAGGTCTTAACTCCTTATATTTTTTAGGGGCGAAGCTCCTCAGGGTGTGGGTCGTTCCCTCCTCTGTAGTAGTAGTATGTATGTAGCCAGCTCTAGTTAGTTTTAAGAATTGCTCACTAGATGTCGTTGTGTGTATATGTCCTTGGAAATAATATCACTAGATGGCGTTAGTGGTTTTCGTATAGCTGATGATTAAAGAGAATAGATGCCGCTATAATTGGGATCGTCGGGCCGACGCGGTACTCGTAGTCAAGCACCGGAGGTGGACTCCATCGTGATCAACGGTGAGGTGAACTTCACCAGAGAGGAGGTAGTCAGCTCCACAGTGCTCTCGTGTGAGTCGCATGCAAAACCAGGGCAGCCGGTATCTGCGGAGCAAGCGGCGGCTCCGTCACTCACGGCGGCACAACCCATAAACAAGGACGCGTGGCTTTCACAACTCACAGCAGCGTTCTGTGGCGATGCATGCGGAGGCGAGGCGTTGCGTCGAGCACTGGTGTGGACTTCGGCGTCTGAGTAGGTGGCATCGTCTTCCTCTGTCGTGGAACGCGAACTGGCGTTGTCGCTGAGGCTGGCAGCGCCCGGAACACAAGTCGGCGACGCTCATGCCCAGCTCACGATCGAACACCCAGGATCATGCAAATACGTGACAACACGTGTAACGTCTTTGCATGATCGAGTGGGCAATGTACGGGGGGATTCACGGTTACCCGAATGATCCCTCCGAGCTTCGCCCACTCACCATCATTCACTTCGTGGATATGCCGTGATTTTTTTTTTACATGGGTTCATATTTGCATCAACCTGCCCGACGAAATAAAACATCAGCGACAGTTCTTAGATACGTCTATTTTAAACTTGCCTACACAGGGAATATCGCCGTGTTTTCATACCACATAACTTGCACCAAAATGGAAGTTTCGGCTCCGTTACTTTATGTTACTGCATTAAACTTTAAACTGTATCACTGTTTGAAAGTTTCTGTGGCATTTTGTGTACTCTTACGAAGAAACGTTTCTATTGTTTCATCCAAATGTTTAGACAGATACGTACAGGAAAGCCATGTTTAAGCACGTGAAGGGCACTATAGTCTTCATATTT
Organism: Rhipicephalus appendiculatus; assembly: GCA_030522465.1. Lineage (NCBI taxonomy): Eukaryota > Metazoa > Arthropoda > Arachnida > Ixodida > Ixodidae > Rhipicephalus > Rhipicephalus appendiculatus. The sequence goes on from JALIZH010016809.1 coordinate 103,253, forward strand.
AAGACTTGGAGGACGGTTTCCCCTCTGGTGCTAGTTATCCAGTGCTTCAGGCGTCAGTTTACCTGTGTCCCCTGAAGAAAGAAAAAAAACTAACGTTCATGCAAAATAGTAAAAAAAAAGTTGGCCGTCATAGTTTTTGTACTTTAAGCGTTCATGTGTTCTCACTTTGTTAAAAAAAATGTTGGATTCCTTCCTCTGTCGGGGAAATGGGAGCTTTACGCATGTGTACCTGACGTACATTGTTTCTCTGTCCATCTGGCACACTACGGATTGCTTCCTCATAACTTTTCCATTCCTCCATGCCGGCCAGTGGACCTTCACCCATGTGCTTAGAAGCGAAGCCCTTCTGTTGCTACAGGCCGCACGACAGTCATGCATGAAGCAATAAATTGCAACAATGACAGGCAGTAATGAAATATGACAACGTAAAATTACAAGCGGCCTCCATAAAAGATGGGAATCTCTTATCTGAAACAGCTGATCGCCGGCCCGGCTACGACTGGCAGAAAATCAGTGTCTTAAGAACGGAGCATACCACTACCCTATAAAAAGCAATATTATCTGGAATTTCACAACGCACAACCATTAGATGATTATGAGAGATGCCATAGTGGAGGGTCTCCACAAATTTTAACCATCTGGTGTTTTTTATTCGTGCACTGACATAGGACGGTACCCGGGCCCCTGACATTTCGTCTTCATGCGACCGCCGTGACCGGCATCAAAACCGGGACCTTCGGGTCAGCAGGCCGAGATGCAACTACCCATGTGACCAACGCACCTTTGGTGTACTCATTTGTGTACAACCATAGCGCTGCTCCCTCGCCGACGCTATGTTTTTCACGACCGATGCCATCACTTCCTACACCACCAAAATCTGTACCTCACTCAAGTCTCACTTAATACATGGCGACGAAGAGGCGAAAGAAAACACATAGCTGATCTCTCCGTCATAGGAATCGGTATACCATGAAAGTGAAACGTGTCTTCACAGAAGTAGTGCTTATAGCATAGTGGTATATGAGTGCTTGTACATTTTCTATTGGTGTTTGGCACCTATAGCACCGTTTGACGTCGATGCAACCGCGTTGATGCCTGGTGGTTCATCTCCATCGCGACGACTAAACCCCCATGATCATGATTTGATGTTGTGGTAGCTGAAGTTGCAACATGTCCCTCGAAGCAGGGTATCGTCCATTCCGCGCGACGATGGCATGAACAAGCACATAATCACCTCTGGTACTCGATACTCACTTTTTCAAAGCATCGTCACATAAGAAGAGAATCGGCATGGTGTGCTCTCCCAAGTAAGGGAAATGTGCTCATGCATACACATACCACACTGCGCCTCTGCAACACAGGAATGCAGAGGTTCGTAGCTTGAACTTTGACGGCGTAGCCGCCTACAATCACTGATTGGGGGCCCAACAGGCACCTTAGAGAGAGAACCGACGCAACGTTAACGTGAGTATTGGGCATTATTGCCCAAGCTAAAACCTTTACATTTTGACGGAAGTTTCACTCGATCACAGTAGTTTTGGGACATTGTCGTACACTATGTACCCGGTAACCCGAGCTTATTTAGCGCGGATCATTTCCACTACCTCATCTCACTGAATGACGGAGCCACCTGCTCAAGCAGTCGGTGGGATTCAAGTCACAGATTCGTCGTACCGCGACGAACATGGGATATTCAAAGAGTGATTTCGAAACACAAAGGTTAATCGAGCAAAATCATTTGGAAAGGCTCCGCACACTAAAACCTAGGTCGTTCAGCGAGGTAACACCTTGTGGAAGCGTTATGACAACGTTCTAGTCAATCACAGAGTACCCGCAAACTTGTAGTGAGCGCGGTATCATATGCTAATACGCTCAGTGAGATACTGCACAAATTATACCCAGTGACGTAATAGTTGATTACTATGAGCGGGAGAGCCTGGTGTAAAGTTCACTTTTGACTGTCCCTTGCGATGCAGTGTTCGGAACGGGAGATAGAGCCATTGCTCATGTTCCTTCGCATCGAAACAGAGTGTCGAGAAAGAAGTGAACAGAGCAAGACTCCAGTGTTTATAGAGAATTCTACCCATGACACCAGAGCTCCCGGATGGTCGCGTCACCTCGATCGGGCAGTGGACTCTATGGGGGACAACCATTGATTTCACAACGGTCCATGTACTGCCGCGCAGCTGACCACAAAACCAAAGAATGCACTAGCCACCTGTGCATAGCAGAGCAAGGCACATACCTCATTACAGATGGTCATTGCTTCAAGTGTACTGCAAAATAACACCTGATACAAGGTTGCCGCCGCAGACTGCAATGCAAAATATGAAAACGTCGTCATACGTCCACAATTTCTACCACAAGGACAACTGAAGGTACGGGTACAGGAAACGGAAAGTTCTTCGGATGCTGCCAGGGCATGTAGTTACGGACGGTATGGCTTCTGGAGTGGCGACTGACGTTCTTCTTGACATCTTTCGCGCTTGGCTGAAAACACCTTCAGTTTTTAGATGTGAAGCATCTTATGGCGAAGCTTAATCCGGTGGTGGTGGTGGTGGTGTGCCGCGTGCCCTCCCTTACTGCGCATGCGCAAACCCTTAAAAAAAATAAAAAACTCCTTTCCCCCTTTCTCTCCTCTAGGCACCCCCTCCCCCCGCGGCAACCACACCCTCACTGCGCATGCGCTTCCCCTCCTCTCTCCCCCTCCTACGCTCCTCCCTCTCTCCTCTAGGCATCCCTGCCCGCGGCGTCCACACTCCCACTGCGCATGCGCGTCCCCCCTCTCTCTCTCCTCTCCTACGCTCCCCCCTCTCTCCTCTAGGCATCCCTGCCCGCGGCGTCCACACTCCCACTGCGCATGCGCGTCCCCTCCTCTCTCTCCACTCCTACGCTCCCCCCATCTCGCCTCGCGACGCCGACGCAGGCAGCGTCTGCTAGCGAGTTTCTTGGTTGAAAAAACCGACTGCTCGCGCTGCACAACCGTTCACTGGCCACTCCGTATATATGGCAATGGATTTTGACCTGCAAGGTGGTGCCGGTGGGAGATTTCTCCTGTGCGTTGTTGAACAATAAAAATTCGCAGCGTGCGCGTTAACTAAAGCGGACTGCGGGTCTCTGTGTCCAATCAGAGTCTTCTGTCTCTCATTGCCCATTAGCAGCGATTGGCATGCTCCAGTAGGTAACGCCACTCCATCACTACGTGCTTTGCGCCTCCCAAGTTTTTCTCTCCTGCGCAACGCTGCGATGAGCGCCAGCGTCAACGCCGCCGCCAGTGTAAGCGTTAGTGCCCGCTGCTTCACATCTACACATGGTTCCCTTTAGCGGGAGATGGTGTAATTTTGTTAAGTATGTGGGGTTTCGGACAACGGCAGTCAAAGAACGTTCCTTCGACAAGACGTTCTCCAAGAAGCTTAGGCTGACTGGGATTCGGGAGGTGGATGTCGTTATCAGCACGTTTGGACGCCGGCTATCAGAGCTCTCTCGATGCGCGAAGGTTGTCAAGGTTACGCTTCAAAGCAACAAAAAAAACTTCAGTAGAGATAGAAGCTGTCGTGGTTCTTTTCAACTACGACGACATAAATAAATCTCCGAAAATGCGCTAACTTCGCGAAGTCATTATTGTAGAAGGCGAACCATTGGCAAATGCAGTTAGCTTTCCAAGCGTGGTTTGCGAACCCGGAGTCAGCCTACCAATCGGATCTGAGCAGTTATGGAAACCGATGCCCAGTCACAGCGAAGTCCAGTGGGCCACCAATAACAGAGCTGTAATGGCTATGAACACCAGAATGGGATGGAGACTTCAAGGATAATTATATTTGCGTCCAAAGAATAAAAGTGTGCAGGGAGGAAGATGTCTTTCGTTGAGGCATTGTGGAAGAGCTATTACCCGAATCAGAAAGACGTTACCCTAAACAGGTACAATGAAGCAACCTCTTTTCAAAATGGGCTTATGAAGTTGCGCTACCTTGGAAATCGACAGAGTGCAACTTGGATATTAATCGCATAGACGCCTTTTCGCAGAGGAAGAAAGCAATTGAAACCTTACAACAAAACTAATAGGCAACACAAGAAACGCGGGCATGCCGTGAAGGCCACCGCCGATGAAATGTCAGGAAAAGTAATCCGCGAAAATCTGCGACAATAAGAATCCCAGCTGTGTTTGACACCTCTTCGTTCGCCGGCGGAGAGTTCTCTTTTTAATGAACAAGTCTAAGAAGAAGTGAATGACCGAGATGCGAGTTGCGTCAAACCTCCCTTGCCATCGCAACGATTTGGACGACGTGAAAGGCCGCGCATTGTTACACCCATACCAGCGCTGCTCACACCTCATTGTGAACGACGTGCCTCGGCACATCATGCTGGTGTTAGTGATACTCTCGATGAGCAACGTCAGACATTCTCACTACTTAGAGGACGACAATATGTTAGGAAAGTGCTGGGGACATGTGGTGTGTGTGAGCAATTTCGACTCAATGCTGCCTCAACACTACCGCCTCTTCCAAATGACAGTGTCCAACTGTCAGATTATTCAAACCAACGGCGTGAATTTAGCCCTGCCTGTGTCTGTGAAAGAAAGCCGGTAGTTATGCGCAGCGTAGAATACCAAGCTTCTTATATTTCGAAAGTGCTCTAAAGTTGACGGCAGCTAGTCGTGAGCTATACCAGATTCTACGAGACACAGTAGTTCAGGAGTTATGCGTGACGAGACAAATAACAATAAATATTATAGCTCAGCTTTATTCATGCTGAAGAGGCTTTTATGGGAGGACGATACCGCTGCCTGGACGTTGGTAATCGTGCGCGACGTGAAGACGAAGAAGGATGGCAGAAGAGTAGAAGCTTGACTGGTTTCGACTGTTGTATGTACGTCATATTTAAGACTGTAACGCGCTGAGCGCCAGAAAAGGCTCCAGAGGGACTTTCGCACAACCTTAATAAAAAAAGTTGAAGAACAAAATGGCATAGCCAACAAGTAAGTCTCGCTAGGCGAAGCTGAACGATTCTCAAAACTAATCTGGGTGCTTACAGGTTGTTGCTAGGCTTTAGCTAGTTGATGCTAGGTTGCTTCAAGGTTGCTCCTAGGCCCTAGTTAGGTTACAGTAGGTTGCTTCTACGTTGCTTCTAGGCTTTAGCTAGGTGATGCTGGGTTTCTTGAAGGTTTTATGCTAGTATTTAGGTGGCTGATGCTAGGTCGCTGCTTGTCTAGTACGCTAGGATGTTTAGAAGCAGCTTTTACGTTGTTGCTAGGCCTTAGCTAGGTGATGCTAGCTAAAGCCTAGCATCGCTTAGTTAAAGATAAAGCCTAGCTTTTTTCTATCTAAAGCTAAAGCCTAACTATCTTTCTTGCGTTTTCTTTTGATCTGTCTCTTCCACTCTCTCTATTACCTCTTGCTCATACTTTTTATGAACTTTCTTGTCTTTCTTTCAAGTGTTCCACGTGCTGCTCTATGCCGAACAGGGTTTTCATTTAACGCTCGCACGTGCTGCATTCGGTACTGGAGCTTGCCCGATTACCTGTGGTGGTACTGACATGAGGAGCTTCGCACGATGGAGCATAAGCTACCGATAGCTTAACATCTTCACTGCAAAGAGAATGAAAGAAGCGCGTGCCTGTTCATGGTGATGATAGTTCTTGCACACATTGTACGCACCGAAGTTTTTATAAAGCGAAAGCGAAGACCATACTCGCCAAGATCATGCGCAACGAAACGCAAGTCCTCTTTGTTGACGCTGCAAGATATTGGAATCGAGGCGCCTACACAGTCTCCGTGGTGGACGCCCATGACACGCTCGTCAACGGAGCCACGGTAGTTACCAACTTCACCCACGGAAGCAGAAGAAATGGCCATTGCGGTGGCCCTTCGAAGCTGCACGGGAGCCTCTATCATTTACTCGGACTCCAGAACAGCTATAAGAACTTTTTCGGCGGCCCTCGTCTCTTCGAAGGCCGCTACGGTTGTCAATAAGCTCTTCTACCAAGATAGCGGAGAAGAAAATTTCCCGTCCTCACACATCACATGGTTCCCGGCTCACATGGGAAACATTTCCGGATCTCCTGACTGCAACCCAAACGAGCGGGCACACCAACTGGCGCGAGAACTCACTTTCCGCGCCTGCGGTCCACACCCTCGCTTCAATGCAGCCTGCAGAAACCTCGACAACAAAGACCCGCTCGTTTCATACCACGAACTCACCTCTCATCATAGATTAGGACGTCGAACTTTTCCTCCTCCTCACACAAAGCTCAACAGAGCACAAGCAATCCCTTACAGACAGTTGCAGACCCGAACATACATCACACCAACGACACTAAGCAGGATCAATCCCGACCTTCCTACTGTATGCCCACACAGTGGCCACGAATAGAACAATTTCGAACACATGCTCTGGCTGTGCCTTGCCAACGCGGGCACAGACTTTTCTGACCAGTCCTCCTGGGACTCAGCCCTTAGAAGCACAGAGCTCATCGCTCAGCTCAAGACTGTCCAGAGGGCCCGGGCCGTCGCCGAAGGACTCTGTCTACCGGCCCCGACCTTGGTGGAGCCACCGGACTAATTGGCGGTGCCTTCGGCACCACTTTCTTTCTTCTGAGGACCTCAATAAAGTTGCTACTCACTCACTCACCACCCGCTTAAACAGCTGCAATGTTAAAAGCGCAAAGCCACCGGTGTTTGAGCTACTCTTTGGGCTACTCTTTGGGCTTAAACACAAAGAAGAAATAGAAGAGCTCAGTGATCTCACCAGCATAGGTGAACCGAAAGGGACTGCTTCAGCGCACTGTTCACTGAATACATATACAGATGCGCGACACATTACAACTATTTCTTTCTACACTTCAGCTACCATGAGCTATTTAACGGGTTTCAGGAACAAAGCGTAATCAAAATTCAAAGAATAAAAATTCAATGAAATGACGAACAGCTTTCAAAGAAATACGCTACACTGACATTTTCCACTAGTTTTCTGCGCACCGAAGCTGTGTATATAAAGGTTAACTTAGGGCCACGCGTACCTAATCCAAGTCGTTAATTCAACTGGCACTGGTTTGGACGAACGCGAGAAACATGCAGAGATAAAACAAAGAAAAAAACATGGCTGATCCCTCTGTCAAAGGAATCGGTCTAACACGAAAGTGAAACGTGTATTCACATAAGTAGTTGAGCGTTTATTGTGCATCGTTCCGCCACAAGGGAGAAGGAATGAATGCTGCAGCAACAAATTGTAATGTGACGTGAAGAACGGCAAGCAGCTCGAAACATGCAGCGCGCACCTCAAGCAGAAAGGACGCACGAAATGAGCATACACAAGGCGAGCACAGACTAACTGTCACAGCTCGACATTTAAAGCCCGCTGCTCTAACACAAAGACGCACGAAACGAACGCACAAGCATACACAGGACGAGCGCGAACAACTGCCACAATTACTACTTCGTGTGTAAGCGACGCGCTCCATGCGTAAACGCGGCCGCTGCGGCGAACGAAGCGACCTTCGTGCACTCTGTAACCACTGTAACTTCAAAGCAAACTTGCGGTGGAAACACAAGGCGTGCGAAGCGCCCGAATGCCCCGATCAGGAGATAAGCGCGCGCGCACCAGCGACCACGCCCCGTGGAGGTGCACGCTCATCCCAGCGAGAGGCGCGACGACCTTCCAGAGCGCGCGCTCCGTGACACCTTCGCGCCATCTCGCTAGTGATGACGAAAACGCGCTGAAGTCGAGGAGCTCTGAGGACTGCCAGTGGTATATGGTGTGTATAAATAGCTTGCCGTTAGCAAGCTGAGAAACGAACGCTCTCGTAACCGAGCGGTTTCGCGCCGCGCGCTGCGGAGTGAGAGGTCATAGGTTCGACGCCCGGCGACGGAACTTTTTCTTCTAATTTTTCTTTGATCTCATTATGTTAGTTTATATTTTACAACGTCATATCCGTGACGGAAATACGTCAAAGGAGCCCTGGTGGACCCCGGCATAAAACACTTTCGTGTTAAAAAAAAACAGAAAAAAAATCACCGCCATATCCACAAAGTGAATGATGTTAGAGGAGCTTGCTCGGAGATGATCGGGTAACCCGCGAATCCTCCGTACACACCTCCTACCATCATATATAGACGTGACAACGTTGTTATATATACATTACATACACAATGTTTATTAATTGTCATTTGGATGCACTATATACATTTTGATGGACTATATACACTATATATACACAAGAGATGTTCTTTTGCAAAGTACAAGAAGGAACGTCCCTCGGATGAGCTCGGGCACTCGTTTACCTTTAAAGGTGATTGCTTTATGATGCATGAACTATATACATTATATATACGTGTTCATGCGGCCAAGCGGTAACGAAGAGTGTTCACTGCGCGAGCTCCCGGCGAAGAGAAACGAAGCGCACGTGCCGAGAGTGGTGTGCGTCGCCTTGAGCGGCGCCGCGATCTAGTCAGCATTCTTGAAATCACCTAAAAGCCGGCGCCTTGAGCGGCGTGTACACGCCGCCGACATCGCCGCCGCCGCCGGACATGGCGCGAGCTTAAAAGCTTGCCGAGCAAGCTCCTAAAAAAATAAGTGCAATGTGCAGCGCCGACGTGCACTATCGATACTCCTCCACAATTTCAAACTGTGAATGCCGTCAGCCAATTTACAACCGACCATCCGTAGTTTGAGTCGGCGTTAACATATTGCTAGAACACTACCGCCGCTGGAGCTATCCTGTCGGGTGAGTGTGAGACATGAGTGGAAAATTATAAGCACACGCAGTGCGACAGCGCAAGTGCGAGCAATATTCTGGTGTAATGGTCATGGCGACTGAAATACATATTTGCTAAGCCATACATTGAGGCATATCAAAGATGGACACGTGTCATCGCACTAGCCGAGCGACACTAGGCTGCGATGACTGTGGCCGAAAATCACACTTTGCAATGCTCATGCCTCCTTTAATTGCCATAGTACCCTGAAAATACTATGCCGAACGAAATTTGGGGTGCCATGTTAAACACCAGTAAAAAAAAACAAGAAACCATCTCCCGCTAAAGGGAACCACGTGTAGATGCGAAGCAGCGGGCGCTAACGCTTACACTGGTGGCGGCGTTGACGCTGGCGCTCATCGCGGCGTTGCGCAAGGAGAGAAACCTGGGGAGGCGCAATCACGCAGTGATAGACCAGTGTTTCCAACTGGAACATGCCAATCACTGCTAATGGGCAATGAGAGACAGAAGACTCTGATTGGACACAGAGACCCGCAGTCCGCTTTTAGTTAACGCGCACGCTGCGAATTGTTATTGTTCAACAACGCACAGGAGAAATCTCTCACCGGCACTACCTTGCAGGTGAAGATCCAGTGCCATATATACGGGGTGGCCAGTGAACGGCTGTTCAGCGCGAGCAGTCGGTTTTCTCAACCAAGAAACTCGCTAGCAGACGCTGCCTGCGTCGGCGTCGCGAGGCGAGAGAGGGGGGGCGCGCATGCGCAGTGGGGATGTGGACGCCGTGGGAGGGATGCCTAGAGGAGAGAGGGGGGAGCATAGGAGGGGAGAGAGGGAGGGGAAGCGCATGCGCAGTGAGAGTGTGGTCGCCACGGGGAGGGATGCCTAGAGGAGAGAGAGGGGAGAGGAGGTTCTTTATCTTTATTTTTTAAAGGATTGCGCATGCGCAGTAAGGGTGGTCGGCCGCACACCACCACCACCACCACCACCGGATTGAACTTCGCCATAAGACGCTTCGCATCTAAAATTCGGCAGATCCCACGTACCATGGGAATCGTTGTTATTCGAAGCCTGCAGAGGGGAGGTCACTGTGGTGTATTTCTTTATTGAGCGAAACGTTACGAAATGACACTAAAGACATGTACAAATGTAGTACGCATAGACATATGTTGAACAGCCCCTTATGTTTTATATAACCAGTTGCGTAACGACGCCAACAGTAAAATGGGTATTACAAGCACCAGAAGCGGTAAGCTGATATGTAGCGCTTGTGCTCGCGAAGAGGTAACCCTGGCTAGTGCTACGCAGAGCAACTTCTAGGCATGACGCTTAAGTATAGAGTAACGTTGACACGACGTGACGCCTGTATCAATGGAGTACATATGTAATGGTTATAAAATTAAATTGCCAGTTCTGCGACCACGGTCGATGCTTCCCCAGCATTACGCCTGCATAGTGTCTTTCCCAAAGCAGGTTCGAAACTGGGCGTGGCTCTGTGGTAGAATACTTAATTTGACACGGAGAATGCTTGGGATCGATTGCTGCTGGGACCCTGACATTTCTTATTTACATTCGCATGGTCTACGTTGCCGATGTCAGTTTTATTGCGATAGCAATTATATGGACAGTCTCGACGGGTTTTTACCGTCGCCGTTGCCGTGGCCGGCACCGTCGTTTCGCGTCGTTTCGCGTATAAAGTCCGAATTGATAGATTCACCAGCGCATCGTATGTTCTACCCGCGGGTAACAGCGCGGGAGCAGAGCGACAAACGCGCCTGAAGCGGACATCAAACGAGCAGGCCCATCTCCGTCGCTCCAAGGCGTATGCGATAAGATCTCGCCGCCTGTTCGACCAGCCGGGGAATGCCCAAGAAGAGAGGAAACGCCGCGCGCGTCGCCTTAACAAGCGCGGAAAGACGCGAGGGGGGGGGGGGTTCCGTCTTGCAGCCACTGCGACGTTTGGTATTACGAGCGGGGTCGTCGCTGACGCACGTGTTATCTCGCAATCTCACGCTGGCTCCAACGTGCTCCGCACTCAACGTGAGGAGATTGTGCGAACAGTGTCTCTGGAGCGGCCGTATGCTCTTAAACCAGCATTTTGTAGAGTTGCGTGAGATCGGATCCAAAAGAGTTAACTGCCAGCCTCACTTCGAATGACATTAGAATTTGTTGCTATCGCATTCATTGCTTCACCCTTGCGGTGAAACTGTGACTTCTTTTCTTAATGCTCTCGCATTTAAATTACCAATGTATATTCGCGCCTTTCCTGGGTCGATATCGACCGTCAATCATCTGTGGCGCATAATTACATACCGCAGCCCGTGGTATACGGGGAATGTGATACACCTGTCTGCAGAAAATGATTTGGCGCCGTATGCGACAGCAATTTCACGTTATTCACGTCATGACCAGCCAGACGTATTGGTCAAACCCCGTTACCCTCCTATACTAATATTGGTCGACCCCAACTTAACAAGGTGACCACGAGAGCACCCATATTAGGTGGATATATATATATATATATATATATATATATATATATATAGAGAGAGAGAGAGAGAGAAATATAGATAGATAGATAGATAGATAGATAGATAGATAGATAGATAGATAGATAGATAGATAGATAGATAAAAACGCTCAAAGTGCATGGAGTTTGCTAAGAAATGCTCGCATTTAATGTTCTGGAAATCGATGTGATGAACCGGAACACGCCGAGCACACTGACGCGTGTAACACACATACCTAACACGAATGACCGATACATCGTGCCAGCAGACGGTGCCACAGTAACTTTATCACTGTGAAAAGGAAATCCTTAATGCTGATCTTCCAGCGCTCATGAAACAGGAAGCAACCGAGATATCGAAAGAGCGAGAAAGAAAATGAAAATAGGAAAACATTGGAAGTCAACAGAAATAGATAGAAATAGAAAGGAAAGAAAGAAAGAGGGAAGAAAGAAAGAAGAAAGAGAAAACCGATGAGAAACAACGGCCAACCCGCTCGGCTGTTCCTTCAAGCTTGGCACCACTATGCGAAGCTGCCTAAAGGACAAGATCATGATCTTTCGCTCACAACCAACCGAGCCGACACCGACACCAGAATTTCTGCGAAACGAGCCATTTAACGCTGTCGTGTTGATACGGCCACCTGCTCAAAAATAAGCGAAAAAAACTGGTTTATTGGAGTAGTCGCGTCTTCACAGTATAATTTCGATGCTTTAGTCAGTTTTTCCTCTTCAACTTTCGTACAGTAGCCATTTAAGGGCATAAAATCCGTCGTTCCTCTCCAAGACTTAGTGTAGCTTGGCACGTGTCTATACGGCTACTGGTCCTTCCGGAACGGCGGCGATTCTTTGCTGTACAAGAAAAGTTAGTTCAATCTTCGAAATAAGAGTTTCTCTCGGTCATTGAAGTTGCCTGACAGTGTTTGCGAGGAACGTGATATTCGCGCACAAGTATGTGACGTCAGCTTTAGAGGACAGCTCGAGCCTTCCAGACAGCAGCATTCTCTCCACCTGAAAGCCCATAATCCTTATCTTGATGACCGAAAAATAAATGTTGTAATACTCGACAGCTTATACCCGTTTTCGCCAACGCTTGATGATGGGCTCTGGCGAAATGGGTAGATCGCCAACTACTCCTTGAACAATCACGCGCCAAAGGGTGTCTTCAGGAATGCTGCCTTGGCTTTTGTTTTCTGGGAGTTGGCTTGAACAAGAGGAGTACGTTGAACCCCATACAGTCTCAAAAATCCATGATGCCCGGTAACATGAATAATGGTCTGAAACTGTCCACTCTGATGCCTGGCTTTTCCATTGATATAGGTGGGTGAGGAGACGGCTGAAGCAGGAGCGCTTAAGCTTTGTGTGAGGCGCACGATAAAAGCCACTTTGCGACCCTCACTTTCTATACAACATCCACCGTACTAATGAAAAAAACAGTCCACCCTTAATGATTTGTGGCGAGCAGTGATGGAGAAATTTTCAATAGGGCAGCGCTGTCTGAGGCACTGGAAGAGTTAGAGCGAGGCTCAGAGATTGACCCCTCAGGCTTTGATTAGTGATATAGCCGTGGGCTTTGCGAAAACGAGGTCTGCAGGCCAATATGTGATACCTATTGAGTTGCGGCGGTCAGCCCTACCAAGGAGAGAGCAGTTAGTACGGGACCATTGATCATGAAAAACGTTGTGCACAACTGCCTCCTTAGTGTACGATGGAAAGCCGTATTTAAATAAAATTGGTAGGGCAAGGAAAAGGGACACGAGAATTAACACGCAGACACACACACAGAGCTACACTTCCAACAAATGAATTATATTTGGGCACCACATGGTTCTTACAGACTTTTTCGCACACAGCTGCAACTAACAAGTGCAACAGTAATAATAATGTCTGGGGTTTTACGTCCCAAAACCACGATACGATTATGAGAGACGCCGTAGTGGAGGGCTCCGGAAATTTTGACCATCTGGTGTTCTTTTAACGTGAACTGACATCGCACAGTACACGGGCCTCCACCATTTCGCGTCCACCGAAATGCGACCGCTGCGTCCGGGATCGAACCCATGACCTTCCGGTAAGCAGCCGAGCACCTTAGCCATTGATCCACTGTGGCGGACCACACCTAAGAAATATGAGAGCACAAATAAGTCTTCAGCATTTTTTTCCTTCTCTTTTTGAGCCGCTATCATGCATAAGAACAATATCGCACAAAGAAAAAAGAAAGCAAAATTTATTTATCGCCCTCGTCAGTTCATGCGCAGGTATTGTAACTCCTTTCTTGAGAGCGCAATTGACGGACTGCTGATACATCCACTAGCCAGCCCTATCTATCCATTCACCTTCTACAATTAAGCGTATCACTGCACACCTCCTCCTACCTAAAATGGCGGTATTTTGAAAGCACGGTTTTCCTTTACATTTCTTGTAATGCAAAGAGAGGAACCCATCTGGCGGTGTCTTTCTCACTTTGTTGCTGCTATGCTCACGCAGCCTGTAGTTAATACACCTGCCGGACTTGACCTATGTAACTCTTTCCACAACTTAACGGAATCCGGTATACAACGCTCGTACAGCAATCCACGTATCTATTGTTGTGCTCTTTTGCACATTTAGGTTTCGTCACTTTATTTGGATTAGTTTTCTGACATACGCTACCTAGTTTACTGGGTGCCGAAAAACCACGTTGGTGTCTACTCTCTGTGCCATTTTCTTTAGGTTGTGAGAGACGCAATGACTGTATGGCACTACAGCGATCTCCCTGCGATTAACTTCTCTCGTCGAGGACACGTCTTCACCCAGACGTACCTGCTTGAGCATGATTTCTGGCACTGATAACAGGACATGGCTGGGGTAGCCAGCCTTTCCTTGCGCTACCACTGTAATTCAAATATGCGGTACCAACAAGTCCACCTTGCAACTTCACTTCGAAAGCCGCTTCATTGCTTTTTAAAGGGACAACTGCTCTTTCACCCATCAGCGCAATTACCTCTTCTTTTTTTGTCATCATAGCCAAGATAATTTGTAAGCTGGACGATCGCCTGTGCTGGTGCACAATGAAGATAAGCGTTGTACTTGTGCAATTGGGTGATCGCAGGCCCTGCAATTAGACTATGTGTCTCTCTCTGCATAACTTCGGCGTACGTCAAAGCTTCTGAAATATCAATCATCACCTCGGATGAGGTTATGATTCATACGTATTCAATGTAAAATCGTACATTGACCTTTAGCTATCAAGTCTCTAGTGTGCTTGGCTGAACACGAGTGTTTCACGAGTGTATGGCGTCAGTATCGCGCTTTTTATTAGGATGCGTGCGTCATTTCCGCTGATTTCTACAAGTATAACTTTCATTGCGTTTTCTGTTTGGAATGGTTCAACGAGTTGTTCGTCGCTCAAGTTCAGGTTTTTTTTGTTTTGTTTTATGGCTTTGCTTGCATTCATTCAATTAATGCGGGTGAGTTGTAACTTTGAGGACGCCTATGGTGGTGAGATCACCGAACTTTTCAATTCTTTTAGTTGTGTCTAAGGAGCTACTCTTAGGTTGACATATTCGGGCACTTCACCTTTTGTTTTCTTATTGCTTTTCCGTGCGGTGTTTTGTTCCCAAATATAGGGATATATCTTGCATAGTTGGGGGGAGCGGGGACGTCGCCTTCACTTGAAATGGCATGGCGCCATGAAAGGGTCTGTATGGTGTATCGTGTTTGAAGTAACGAAGTGAGGGAACACGTTGCTAAGCAAGTAATGAACAACCGCGGTGCTACCTCCTTAAGTACTGTTGCTTTGCGTGACCAATCCCTATTCTTGATCCGAACCACGTTGCCTGCATCCCGGGGGCGATAATGGCTTACTCTGCAGTGATTTCCGATGTTTTGATACAGGGCACTCCCCATCAGCGTTGAACTCTGCAACCGTTGACCGAAGACGACGACCTTGCAGCAACTCTCCGGGAGATCGTCCATCTTCTAAGGGAGAAGATCGATAAGTCCAAAAGGCCCAGGCCAGAAACCCTCACGACCCTCCGTAGTTTTCTTCAGAATTCGTTTCAAAATCTGTATGCCCTTTTCGGTTAAGCTGTTCGAGCGAGGGAAATTAGGGCTGGATGTTACATGATCGAAGTTGTAGCGTCTTGCAAAGATAGTGAACTCACTCGAAGGAAAATTGGGGCCCATTTCAGCGCAGACTTCCGCTGAAATGCCATAGCGAGAGAATGTGGAAGATATCTTCGAAATCGTTTTTGCGCTGCTCTCATGCCCAGCCATCTTTAAACATCTGGGAAGTTCGACTGGTCGTCATACACCACGACGTAAGGAGTCCCGTGCAAACTGGAACAAGTCTATTCCGACTCAATACCATGGTCGTTTTCGGTGTAGGCCGTCGTAGCAGGGGCTCGCTCGGTTGGCTGTAGACGTTTTTTGGACACACCTGGTATTTTCGTACTAGGTTCTCAATTTGACTGCCGATCCCTGGCCAAAAAACTAGCCTACGTGCCCTGGCCTTGCATTTGTTCGTTCCTTCGAATATCATGTTTTTCTTTCAAAAGGCCCCAAAGTAGTGACGTCCTGTCACTGAGCGAGGGTACATACTTGACGAAAAAGTTTACAACGCCAAACATTCTGCGAACTTCCTGCTTATCCTTCGGATGCGCTATAGCATGTATGATCTCCAAGTCTGGGCTGGGGCGGACACTACTTTTGCTGATCACGTCACCAAGAAATGATATCTGTGTCACACAAAATACATATTTTATCTGTGTCACACAAAATACATATAACGTCATCCTGTCTAGCTCTCCTCAATTTAGTAAGGCTTGAAGCCGTTCACTATGCTGCTCTATCGAGTCCCCCCCCGATTAGTATATCGTCAATGTACACGCGCAGTCCTGTCAGGCCTTCAAAAATTTCTGTGAATGTCTTCTAGAAGACCTCACTTGCTGAAGAAATTCCAAATGGCATCCGAAAGAACCTGTAGCGACCAAAGGCAGTTGCGAAGGTGCACACGCATGACGTAGCCTTGTCCGACGGTACCTCATGAAAGCCTGCCTTTGCGTCTAGCCGGCAAAAGTACTTGGCGCCGGAGATTTCAGTTTCAATGTCCTCCCGAGATGGCATGGTTCGCGCATTATGCTTTAGCGTATGGCCCTTGGCTCTATACATCTGCAAAGACGGCCATCTTTTTTTCCCTAGTACAACTAAAGGGCTTAGCCAGTCGGTAGGCTCGTCCACTTTCACGATGATAGAGGCCCTTTCCATGCGGTTCAGCTCCTCGCGCAGCTGCTCTTTCATCGCCAACGGTACCCTCCGGACAGGCTGCACCACTGGTACGGCATCCGGTCGCAGTAACACCTTGCACTGTCGCTTTACACAGGCTGTTCCGCGAAATAGGTGGGGAAAAACCGAGCTGGGAAGCGTTTTGTTCCCTTGAGTCTACCGCATTCACTGTTGGAATAAGTCCGAATTCCTGAGATGCCTTGAGACCAGTAATGACATTGCGACCCTTCTTCACAATAAAGAATGTAACATGAAATTCTTGCCTGTTTAACTTCAGGACTTCTGTTGAGACTCCCACATGCTTGATAATGCTTCCATTACATTCCGTTAGAACTGCCGTGCTTTTTAAATACGAAGCATTGCTTAGCGAAAGTGACTTTGAGCGTATTTTAGTGACTTAGTGATTGAGCGTATATATCTATCCATCTATTTTGGCCGCCTAAGACTGTGCTCGTCTGATCGCATCGTTAATGAGATGTATACCAAATAAAGTATGGCATAACACGACTGTATGACGGAACATAAGTGACAGATCATATGATAAAAATCCTGATCACATGTCATGAACGGCATGGTTTACATGCCATGGCCTTGGTGCTCTTACAGCAGTTTCGTTAACATAATATATGCCAAAATATTATGTGCTTCGGAAGCAAAACTAAGCTGAAATATTATATATGCTTCGGAAGCTGCATGGAAGAGTTTCAAAACTGCCACTTCTCGGTGACCGATCATGCAAGAAAGACTAAAAGATCCCGTAGCCTATTGTACTTCCTTGACTGCAGTGCCTGCCACCCACCACCGAGCCCAACAAAGGCACGTGGAGAGCCTTACAAGTAAGCTAAGCACACCTCAGTTGCATGCGCTGCCTTATAACGAAATATGGCATAACCAAGGCTGTATGTTCACACAAGGTTAACTCCTACAGCCTTATTAGTAGGAACTAAATGGAAAACAAGAAATTTGAAAGGTGAGATGAAAAGAAGTGCAGGGACAGAGAGAGAGAGAGAGACAGGAGAAGGTGAGTGCCAATGAGCCCTGGGTGGCTTAGCCCAATGGCGCCGTCTATTTGGTCATAGGGGCGTGCTACCTCCGCCAGGGGACTTATAATGCACTAGGGATACGCAAAACCGACAGGCTCCCATGTTTTCGACAACTAGGTTCGGCAATGCTCGAATAGTTGGGGTAGGGTTCCAAAGCCCCGTTAGCTCTAGTCATTGGCCACCATCAGTCATCAAATACCTGCCTTTGTACACGGCACTGAGGGAAGAACCAATGATATGTACTGGAGCATAAAAGCGAAAGAATGCGTTTAAAAATAGCAAGGTAGCAAAATAAAAGCGAAAAAAATTATCCTGGTTTTGAACCCGGGACCAACATCATTCCAGGGCAGTCTTGTCCCCATTTGGGCCTAATCAGGAGGCTAGCAGTTGATAACCCGACAGCAAATCGATCAACAGCTCGACGAACACAGACTAGAACAAGTCAGCAAACTAGAAGAAAGGTAATCAGAGGATAAAATTCTTGTCCAATTGTTAGTAGCATGAAGCTGCATGGAAAGCTATACTTACTTCTCGAAAAAAAACTTTTCATGGACGAAAAAAGAGTCGTAACCCGGGTAGGACCCAGCGGCCAATGCTATATTCAAGCATTCCCTAAACTACACTTCCAAATTTTA
Organism: Rhipicephalus appendiculatus; assembly: GCA_030522465.1. Classification (NCBI taxonomy): domain Eukaryota; kingdom Metazoa; phylum Arthropoda; class Arachnida; order Ixodida; family Ixodidae; genus Rhipicephalus; species Rhipicephalus appendiculatus. The sequence continues at coordinate 121,410 of JALIZH010016809.1, forward strand.
GGATCGGATAAACTGTTTTGCGATATTGAGAGTTCATGTTCTTCGAGTTGTTTATTATTTCACTGTCGCGCTGCCAATTTTTTTGCCTCCTGCTGACGGGTTCATGGCAATTCTTTCTAATAACCGCTACACCATCTCGCGAGACTGCGCAGAACTGATTCGCAATAATGAGTGTTCACGTGGTTTCACCGTCTATTAATTAGCAGTTGCGCTGCGAATTGTGAAAGTCATGCATAGCTCAATGCTTAGAACTAACACGCAAACGGCTTATGTCTACGGTTGCAACCATGCTCGATAACAAATTTCGCTTTAACTCGGAAGCTTTCTTTCTTCAAGAATTCACATGCTTCGGTCTGCGCTTTGCATGAGGTAACGAGGAAAAGCCTCATGTAGCATGTTTTTGCGTGGTGACTGCAGAAGGCTGCAACTGAAAAAAGACAGCGCAAAATCTTCTTCATGGCTGTAGTTGTAGCCTTGATTAATACAAGTCCGCTTGTCGAAACATCGCCTTAGCAATACCCCTATCTTCGCGGATTTTTCAAGAACAGATCTAATCGCTCAAACCACTCATGACTGACAAGCGGGAGGGCAAAAAAAAAAAAAAAAGAGGGGGCGCACTACTTGATAGGAAACGTGGTAACAGATAAATTACAGATGCCGTCTCCTGTACATCGAAAAATCAAAGAAAAATCCGCCTTAGGGAAGTGAGGTGAGTACCCCTACTGCCGCTAAAAAATGCCGCGAGCAGACAGCAAATGCAAGGATAAAGCAGATGATAGATTTATATTTAGGACAGGCTATTCTGGAGCCTTTTAAGGAGTTCTCATGGGCTACGTAGAACACTATATCATTTATCCTCGCGGGGGCTTATCTTTGCTGCCTGATTAACGCTTTTACATATTGGAAAAGGACAGTTCTTTAATGACTGTTTTCACACCTGATTTATCTCATCTGTTGATTTCGCCTAACTGCCGCGATTACGTCTGGGAGAGTACTAGGTTATAATACCATGGGTACAAGTCACCACATCACTCATTACCAGTTATCACCAGTACACGGACGTGCTGAGGAGCACTTTCAATACATCATATTGAAATCTGAACATCTTAAAGGCATGAGTGTGTGAGGGCGAGCGAGCGCTACTTGAATCAATCCATTATAATCTTATCACACCTAACACTCGTCGCAAGCGTCAACAACGATACGTAACGCTCAACAGAAGGATGAATAACACCCCAATCAAGCCTACTTAATGTGCTCTCTAAATTCATTACCATTGCGAAAAGAGCATGATCAGAATAAACCCGTCCACACGTGTCGAGAGTATTTCTGAAAGTATTGGGAGCATTGAGCGTACGGCGTTCCGTCTGTAGTCAAACCGATGCTGACGGAGGCCTCACAAAGAAGGGGAGATAAATTTATTTACCATCGGCGAGGCATTCACTCACGCCGAAGGTCCAGGGTAGCGTCAGCCGGGACCAACACGGGAACGTGACGGCAGGACAGCAGAGTTTGGGGCAGACGGCCAGCAATAAAGACACAGGCAGGCTCGGCAGCGTTCCAGCATCCAGGGCAGCCTAAATCCAAATCCCCCCGAATAGCGCACAGGCTGCCGTTTATGAAGCGTACAAGTGGGGCACGCTCAACGTCACTGCACACTTCGTGATGACATAGGCGCTATCTCCAGATAGCCGGCACGCGTAGCTCCCTTAAGTATATAAATATGTCTCGCCTTTGTTGCGTTGACGTCTACCTGTTCAAATTTCGCTGCACTTAAAACTGCACGTTATGGTCTGCATTGTGCGCAGAAGTTGTTTTCCCTCGTTTATGTGCCGGTTATTGCTTACCGTGGGGAACGCACAAAAATCAAGTTCCCTAACTTGTTTTATGAACCCTTGAACTCCCATTGACGAGTATAGTCGGCATGAGATTTTTTCCACAAAGACCGATAACGACTACACACGTTCGCAACAAAAACCGGTCCCTCATGGAACCAATGGCAACTATTCTTGTCATAGTCGTGCTTCTAGACGCTAGTTGGCCGCACTTGTCCATGTTTCGCCATTTGTGTCTCGGCTTTGTATCACGTCCTTAAAGCCGTTAAACAAATGGCACGACATCACGTGGTTATGTGAGCAGACGTCACATCACGACATCACGTCGCGACACCACGTGGTTATGTCATCATACGACATTATCATAACGTCACACATCATGAAATTTGTGACGTCATCATGGTGTAACTATGACGTTACACAAAGGAACAATACGTGCTAACGTTATCGCATGACATCCTCACTACAAGATCAAAGGTGAATTGTTCCTGGAGGCTCTGCAAAACTACTCGAGGGGCGAGATGCTTGCAATACCTCCAGAAGGTTGGTGCTTGAAACTGCGTTGCAAACTGACCGCAGGCTTCATGCAGGCTTCATGTCGTGGGTAAGGGATCGCGTTAACATATGTTGTGAAGCGTTTCAGAACAGTAAAGTAACAACCAGGCATCACAGAAGGTGAATTGCGTAATGAGTGGGTTGTTCAATGCTCCAACCCATTACAAAAGACTCAGGCACAATTGTTCATCGTCGTCAGCCACAGCACCAACAAAGTGCACATAATGCGTTACAAGTGTGTAGAGGGTACCGCGCTTTCCTGAAGAATGACGAATAATGGCATAGTGGACGCTTCCCCACTACAGAAAAATTATGATCATTTATGGCGTAGTGGGTACCATGCTAGTAGGCTTGCAGTAGTTGCCCCCCAAGAGTTTAAAAAATGCTCTAGAAAGATCGCTCTTCCAGCTTTCGCTGTGACTGTTGCGCGTTCCGCGCAGGCCTGACGGTTTTTCTCTGCTTCGCGGAATTGCCTCTCGCAAAATTGATATCCAAACACAATTTTCATCTCAACCGTGCGGGCACTGTAAACACAGCTGCGTGAAATAGAGAGAGAGAGGTGTCCTACGAAGCATTTAACAATATGGGCTTCATGTGGAACATCAGTGCAACGGTCGCAGTGACCGCGAAAATCCACTTGAAGTGCCCAGAGCGCCGCTTTGAAGTTCCCCGAGGCCGCACATACAAATTACAGCTACATTAAACAGCTGCGCTGTTAAAAAGTAGTCTCAGACCTCGAATGTCATACATTCAACCATCCTACGTTCATTAACCTATTAGGGTCCAGTGTACTTTACAAAGCACACTTTGTTCGGGAATAGAAAATACACAACAGAATATTCTGATCTTGCTCATCGGAATTTCGGATGACAAAGGTCGCAGCAAGGTAATCCGTAACTTAGCATATTGACTCGGTTCTATTTCATCTGTTCTACGAGTCGTTAAACTTTAGGAAAACGAGAGCCTATAATCTCGACGGGGTCAGTACTCCTTTTCCTAAATTGATTTGATGTTTTACACTTTTTATTTTAGAAAAACTGATTGCCTTTGCTTCAGCCAGAATAATATAATCCCTGCAAAGCGCGGTGAGCGTATCGAGTGCATAGTTTTCATCTCAGGAGTTATAAAATGTTTCTGTACTTTGCGTAGTACAATGGGACTTTGCGGGAGCATACATGTGCCGATTGTTGTGCGTTGCCTCAGAGATTGAACCATCTATTTTCTTTGGAAGGATGGCGTTTTTGCGGTTATCTAAGACTCACGAGGCTGCGACAGACCTTGTGAATATACGGAGAGCCCAGTGATATTTTCCATTTTCACTTCTTATCCTAACATGTAAGCTTGGCAGGAGGAGGGGAATGGCGACAATATGAATGGATGCTTTATGTCAACGGTAAAAAAAATAAAGAAAAAAAAAAACATGAAACGAGAGGAATGTGAAGAATATATTTTCTGTTTTGATCCAGCAAACAAGTTTTGTTTCGTAGAGGGCAAAGACAACAGCATAGTTGCTATGCTGCAGTCTTGCGCTAGCCTTACTTAATGCAAGGCTAGCGCAAGACATTAATTGCATGAATTATTAACCAGCATGAATTATTGAAGAAATGTCAACGCAACATAACAATTAATGTGAAACGCTGAAGGAAATACTAATTTAGAGTCTTCAATCAAATGACTTTTCTTGCGGTGCCTCGTTCTTTCCCTGTTTGAGTAAGGGCCCTAAATTTGAGTTACATTGTCCTCACAATAATGCATAATGCCGGCGCAGAATGATTTCGACGAACGGAAAAACTGGATGTGTTTCTTACGAGGCTACGTCGCCGTGTACCGAAGCTAAATTCCTCCGAACACCGGTGTGGTCAAGTTCCTTCTCCATTTTGTGCATTCTGTTGTGAGCCTGGAAACAATACATGATTGTTTTTCTGACTTGAAACCGATTGGCTACAGCACTTTTAAAAACACCTTTACGAGCTATCGGCATAGATTTGCCAGTGCTTGATCTTTTTTAATTGGAGCCTTTCTTTATGGGTGCTATTAAGGGATAGTTTGCATGTATGTTCGAAATTATCTCAGTGAAAGTGCTCGGCTAGTCAGATAACCCGGCGACTCTGAACTACATGCGCAGACTCATACATACATAAACGTGTAACCTCTCTTCAACAGAGGAGCAAAAATCTATACGTTGCGAAAAGAAAACTGACATCATCATAAACCGGCAGGCTGTATGCTTCGCTCCTAGAACATGTTGATGCCGACGACATCGCTTTGTTCGCTATGGCCAATGACATTCATTGTCTTTAAAATATCTTCCAAGCACATTTAAACAAACTCGAAAATTGGCTAGATGGCTTGCAGTTGAACCTGAATACTCATAAGAGTGCTATTCTTGTTTTTCCTGTTCAAGACACTGTGAACATTTCTATTAAATATAAGCTCCAAGATATCCCGCAATTACAATCAATTAAAATACCTCGGAGTTATTTATAATATCTCAATTGGCGCCCTCATATTTAACACGTCGCGACAAAAGGAGCACGCGAAAGGGTGTTTTGCGCAGATTGAGCAGCCGTAGATCTGGGGTGAGAAGGAAGACACTTTTGATGCTATATAAAATCTATGGCCGACCTGTGGTAGAGTTCGGCTGTGTTCTTTATTCTGGTGCGCCAGCCTACAAGCTGCAAATGTACTGTTATACCTAGAAGCGCGAATGCCACTCCTATTATGCCGCTTTAACAATCTTACGTTGGATACTTTTTTGAGTTTATACGAAGCACACTCTGACCGCGATAAATTAATTATTTCTAATCCTGACGTATTTTTCTCCGCGCATTGGCCCAGATTACGCAAACCGCAATTAATATTTGTTCAATCATTACTTGATCCACTAAATGTACAAATTCATGATTTGCTTCATATAACTGAGCAACATAATTCCCAGAAATTGTTTACCATGACATTTTTCCAAGTCACGGCAAACTATTACCTTCCGGAATTTTAAATGGGTTTCTGCAGGAGCATCTAAGTACTCTGTCTACTAAGGTCGTTATTGCAACGGACGCATCGCAATCGGATAAAAAATCTGCTTATTGAAATTTTTGCCCTTGTACTTTACTGGTCATTTTCATTACGATTACCTAATTTTTTCCAATCTTTTTTTTTTGCTGAATTTGTGGCAATAATTCTAGCTTTACGCAAGTACTTCAATTCCAGTACCAGAAATTTTAACTGACTCCTAATCTGTGTTCTCTTCTCTTTCCACATCCGGGGGGGACGCCTTTACTGAGACTGTTTAAATGTTTTGTTCCCTGTCATCTCCGATGCATTCATTTATTATGGGCACCTGTGCACAAAGGTTTGTTGTTAAACGAAATGGTTGATTCTCTTGAGAAAGCATCTCTTTCCGCGCCGATCATTCCTGTTTTCCCATTCACTGCACACATCACGGTGACGCGATTTCGGACACTTACGAACTGGCAAACTTCATCAGACTCTGCACTTAATAGTTCTACGGAGTACAAACACCTGTTATTTTCTTGGCGCAGCGACCTGTCTAAATCAAGGATGATGGAAGCTGCCATCACAAAATTTTGTTGCCGCGTTACCTCCCTCAATTTTTACCTGCATAGAGCAAATTTAGCCAATTTCCCGTATGTGCCTTTTCTGTTCGCAAAAGAAAACGATTGGTCATTTTTTATTATCCTTTCGTCGATTCAATATATTCGAGAAAAGCATACTGGTACTACGTCTTCGAAAACTGGGCCTGCAATTATCAGAACCTGTTCTTCTTTCTTTTGGAGCCACTACTCTGGGGTTACAGTCACAGGGATGTCTTAATTGCCGTTCAGGAATATCTCACTGCGACTAAACGAATCTCTTGCTGAATTCCCCGTGCATTACAAGTTTTATTACTGGCAATTGGCACTTCGAATCAATAATTAATTACCTAGCGCAACTAGGAAGGACACAATGCAGTAAGTATCGGGAAAATTGGCCTTCTACTCGGCCCAATCCCCTCCAATGGGTATGAGCCATGTCCGGAGGAAAGCAACAGCAACAACAACTACAGCAACGTGCGCCCATTTTTCCATCGCGGGAAAACGATGGGCGAGATAACAGATGGGCGAGAAAACGAGTACTGACAGAGAGAATGAAAGAGAGAGAAAAATAAAGATAGTGATAAAAAAAATCTAGGGCCAAAATTTTCTTCTCGAGGCGAGATTCAAATCCGCGTACCCCCCGATCCGAACTCACGCGTTTAAACCACTCGACTACTCAGGCACGCTAGCAGTTTCGTGTGCTGTGTGTTTATTTTAGATGTGAAGCATCTTATGGCGGAGCTTAATCCGGTGTGCGGCGTGACATCCCTTACTGCGCATGCGCAAACCCTTTAAAAAAAATTAAATCAACAACCTCCTTTCCCCCTCTCTCTCCTCTAGGCATCCCTCCCCGCGGCAACCACACCCTCACTGCGCATGCGCCTCCCCTCCTCTCTCCCCTCCTACGCTCTCCACTCTCTCCTCTAGGCATCCCTGCCCGCGGCGTCCACACTCCCACTGCGCATGCGCGTCCCCTCCTCTCTCTCCTCTCCTACGCTCCCCCCTCTCGCCTCACGACGCCGACGCAGGCAGCGTCTGCTAGCGAGTTTCTTGGTTGAAAAAACTGACTGCTCGCGCTGCACAACCGTTCACTGGCCACTCCGTATATATGGCAATGGATTTCGACCTGCAAGGTGGTGCCGGTGGGAGATTTCTCCTGTACGTTGTTGAACAATAAAAATTCGCAGCGTGCGCGTTAACTAAAAGCGGACTGCGGGTCTCTGTGTCCAGTCGGAGTCTTCTGTCTCTCATTGCCCATTAGCAGCGATTGGCATGTTCCAGTAGGAAAAACCGCTCCATCACTGCGTGCTTTGCGCCTCCCCAGTTTTCTCTCCTGCGCAACGCTGCGATGAGCGCCGCGTCAACGCCGCCGCCAGTGTAAGCGTTAGCGCCCGCTGCTTCACATCTACACATGGTTCCCTTTAGAGAGATGGTGTAATTTTTCCATGTACTACTTACTGTTCGTATGTTTATTTCTTGTGCTGCAATCTCAATCCACTGAAGAGCTAAGGATCTCTCTTTTACATTATCTGTACAAAGAAAGCATAAGAAGGGAGCGGGAAATAGAGGTGAGGGTGAGGAGGAGAGATGTGCGGGAGCCGAGGAGGGAAAAAACTAAAACATAATGTAGAAAGAAACAGGAAGAGAAATAGGATGAAGGAAAGGCAGAAAGAAAACGAAAGGCGAGAAAGAGAGACAAAGAAATAGAGAGTTAGTGAGAAATACACAGATGCAGAGATAAAAGAAATAAAGAGAAATAAAGAAAGAAATAAAGATAGAACAACCGAAAAAGAGAAAGACATAGTAAGAGAGACAGAAATAAATACAAAGAAACGGATAGAAAAAAAGTAGGGGTGTGCGTAATGTGAAATTTCATCTCGAATCGAATTCGAATCGAATAGTGCCGAATACTGTCCAAAAAATCTCGAATATCGAATTGAATTCGAATACAAATGATTTTGTTGAAAATTGAAAGAACAAAGAAAACCAATCTGCTCATGTCCTCGAGCCCGTAACGCGATGAGTGACTGCCACCGAAAGACTGGAAATTGTCGTGCAGAACACAAGCTGTTCCACATTACCTTGCTTCAAACTTTCTCGCTGTGATGTTACGGTGTTCCCTGCAGTTGAAAACACGCGCGCACTGGCCGCCTCAGTAGCAGGATTGAGAGGGTATCAGAAAGCAATTTTGGCGATACCTGGACTAAGTGCAGCTCTACGTGCTTTCCACTGTCTCAAACGGATTATCCTTTCTTGGGAATTACTAGCTCATTCAAGTATTTTTGTACCTTGACTAAAAGGTGAGAGCTCATTGCTGGCGATGTTTTGACGCTAGCAGTTCGACAGTCTCCCAGACTGCTCTCCAGCCTTTTCTGCTGGAGCCATGACCTGCATAAATGACGTAATCTCCTTTAAAATACATATGCGCTCCCTTTTGAACCACTATATGGGTGAAAGTTTTAACGGAAGGCCTTCTGTAACGACGTTAGCGTTAGTTTTAGCCACCCCACCCGAACCAAGTTGCCTGATAAGCCTTTGTCGCGCTTTGGATATACGTCCAGACGAATTATTCGGAACTTCGAAGTGCTATTAGAAAGTCGAATCAAATTATTCGATTAAGTATTATTCGACTGAAAATCGAAGCTCGAATATTCGCACACCCCTACAAAAAAGGCACAAACAAAAAGTAAAGAGAGAGAAAAGAGAAAAATTAAGGCAACTTCGCCCCTAGTGGTGCCAAGCCTGAAGGAAGTGCTTAGCTTGGGCAGGCATCTTTGTTTGTCTTCGTTTTTATTTTTATTTCCTCCTCTCTTTCATTCGTTTTCTCTTTGCCTTTTTTTGTCATTATTTCTATTGCTTTCTTCGTCTCTCTTTATCTATTTCTTGCTCTGTATATTTTTCTTTCTTTTTTGCGTTTCTCTCTCCATTTCGCGCTTGATTCCTCTTTTTTTTGTGTTATAATACGTGGTTTTACAGTGCTCCGCACTTATCATCATCAAGGTGCTCGAAGAACCAGAAGGAGAAGAGTTCTTGGCGCAAGCGCGTGCTCAGATGGCTATGCTGTTCGGGGGTTTGCCAGCGTTAAGCCAGGCGACAACGACAGCATACCATCACAGCATACGACAGAATACGACAGCCCGGCCCCTAAAGTGCTCCGCACATAAAAGCAAGAAATAGAGGAAGAAAAAAAGAGCTCATTTGCAACACTTAGCAGAAGAGCAACAGCCACAATTACGTAGGTGCCCATCAGTTCCGCGGTCTCTTTAGCATTGTGCTTCCAGTGCAAATATCCCCTATTTTTTTTTTATTTGTAATAACGCTTTTTTCTGTTTATTAGTGTATCCTTCTCGTCAAGTTTTTGTTAATAATAACTATTCTATTTAGGAAGTTGGCCTATTTTAAGGCTTACATAAACTTATAAAACCACACAATTATTGGCCAGGTATCCCACAGTGGGTCTGAGCCACAGTGTTTAGGCGAAGAAGGACAAGAAGGAGATGCACCATGTCCAGTGAGTGCAGCATTTGAAATAGATCCTGTTGTCACTCATGCTGTTCCCTTACATATGTACACCTTCCACCTGAGGCGTTCAAGTTTCTGTGCGCTTACTCTGAGCTGTCGTCCAGAATGGCGTCGTGATTTTTTATGCCTTTTATTGCGCTGACAGCTTAGGCTTAGTGAACCAAAGGTATCACCACTTCATCTGCGATCTGTGATAAGCCATTGCAGACTTCAGTTGCTGTAGCATCGTTGATGGTTAGTAGTTGGCTTCTGTCTTCGATGAAATTGGACATGATTCCCGTATGATGTGTATGAGACAGCGGTACAAAAAATAGATGGTTCCAGTTGAAGTCGCGAAAGTGCGCAGGCAATCAAGTTAGTCGAACCGCCTCATGCGACAGATAAATTCGACGTAGCCATAAATCATTCAAGAATGCACTATTCAAAATGACTCCAAGTAAAGTAATTTCGCTGTATTGTTTCTCTGAAATAATACTGATAACTGTTTTGTGATGTCATCCTTTTGTGTGGTTCGCTTACAAATCAAATGTGATGACGTGGCACTCTGTATCGCATGCTACAGTTGCCGCTTTTCGGCTTTTTTCGGAGCGCTATTACAGCGCAGCTTTGACAGTCTTCCCTATGTAATAATAATAATATTATCTGGGGTTTTACGTCCCAAAACCACGACGTCATTATGACAGACGCCGTAGTGGAGGGCTCCGGAAATTTTGGCTATCTGGTGTTCTTTAACGCGCTCTGATATAGCACAGCACACGGGCCTGTAGCATTTCGCCTCCACCTAGATGCGACCGCCGTGGCCGGGATCAAACTCGCGACCTTCGGGTCAGTAGCCGAGCACCTTAACCGCTACACCACCGTGCCGGACAGTCTTCCCTATGTTGTCGTCGTAGTAGTAGTCGTAGGGGTCACCCCGGTCGCGTTACCAGAAGGAATGAATTTTTTTTTGCGCGGCCGGGTTTGCAGTCAGGCCCTCAAGGTCCGAAGTCAAGTGGTGCAATCAATGGGCTATGCATCCACTATAGTTTTCCTTAATAAACTGGGCTATACGCCCATGCTCGCTGAACGGGAATTTATGGAAAGCCTGTGAATGCGCCGTACCGACGGTTTTAACTCAATTGAAAAGTAGAACACCTTATATGGACACTTCATTTAAAAATATTCTAAAAAAAATAATGAAAAGACATAAACCTGGTGTTACCTTCGGTGCAAAATACCTGAAAAGTGAATGGTATTTTTTAGACTTACATTAATTGTAATAAATCAAGGCAAGGCACTTGGGTGCGTAAGATGGTCATGTAGATAACAGGGAGGGCACACATAACAGGACTGCTGCTGCACTGGCGGATAATCATGTGAGTGAGACGTTCTTAAACAAGGAGGATTGTTTTAAAATGCTGCAGTGGAACCTCTCGCAACGCATTGGCGTCAAAGGCGAAGCTACGGTTTACCCCGTCTTTGTCTAGGAATCATGGCAGTTTCGAGTGGTGCCTACTTAGAAATAAGCTGTTTTCCTCTGTTAATGTAGACGTTACGCTAATTATGCAATAGCAGTTTGTTGTTACTGACAAAAGTACCCATGGAGAGCACTATTGATGACTTGATTTCTGATAAAATTAGTCCGTACTTTGGGGCATGTTAAGGAAACTCTTAACACAAAGGCACACGTCGCGCAGTACCTTTCCCAAAATAATGTCCACATTGGACTGATAGGGAGTGTGAGGGAAACGCTATTTCTCTTCGTAACACGCTAACGTTTTATCTTGGTACTGGTAAGATGGCGGATTCTGGGCTTCTATTTCGTGTTCCTACTTGGCAAAAAAGTCATTACCTGAGCCGGCACATCGCGTGGTCTGGCTTTCACCAATCTAGTGCGAGTGAGCGTATTTCAAGTCTACAGTGGACTTGTCCCTCCACAGTGATCCCTCGTGATCTCGCTAGCCAGACACATACAGCTGCGCGGTTACAGCTTCGCTTTCCGAAGGTTTCATGGCGTGGAACTAGCTCATCTTTTAGCATCCATCCCATTGTTTCGGCGCTTCTTTTGTGCGTTCTTTTAGATGTGAAGCATCTTATGGCGAAGCTTAATCCGGTGGTGGTGTGCCGGCGTGACCACCCTTACTGCGCATGCGCAAACCCTTTCAAAAAAAAATAATAAAAAAACCTCCTCTCCCCTCTCTCTCCTCTAGGCATCCCTCCCTGCGGCAACCACACCCTCACTGCGCATGCGCCTCCCCTCCTCTCTCCCCTCTTGCGCTCCCCCCCCCTCTCTCCTCTAGGCATCCCTGCCCGCGGCGTCCACACTCCCACTGCGCATGCGCGTCCCCCCCCCTCTCTCTCCTACGCTCCCCCCTCTCTCCTATAGGCATACCTGCCCGCGGCGTTCATACCCCCCACGGCGCATGCGCGTCCCTCCTCTCCGCTCTCCTACGCACCCCCCTCTCTCGCCTCGCGACGCCGACGCCGGCAGCGTCTGCTAGCGAGTTTCTTGGTTGAAAAAACCGACTGCTCGCGCTGCACAACCGTTCATTGGCCACCCCGTATATATGGCAATGGATCTTGACCTCCAAGGTGGTGCCGGTGGGAGATTTCTCCTGTGCGTTGTTGAACAATAAAAAATTCGCAGCGTGGGCGTTAACTAAAAGCGGAGTGCGGGTCTCTGTGTCCAGTCGGAGTATTCTGTCTCTCATTGGCCCATTAGCAGCGATTGGCATGTTCCAGTAGGAAACACTGCTCCATCACTGCCTGCTTTGCGCCTCCCCAGTTTGCTCTCCTGCGCAACGCTGCGATGAGCGCCAGCGTCGACGCCGCCGCCAGTGTAAGCGTTAGCGCCCGCTGCTTCACATCTACACATGGTTGCCTTTAGCGGGAGAGGGTGTAATTTTTTCTGAAACAACTACTGAAGT